>CAUYRT010097994.1:0-13043 GCA_963574885.1 Lepilemur ruficaudatus
TGTAGTCCCAGCTACTTGGGAGGCTGAGGCAGAAGGATCGCTTGAGCCCAGGAGTTTGAGGTTGCTGTGAGCTAGGCTGATGCCACGGCACTCTACAGCCCGGGCAACAGAGTGAGACTTTGTCTCAAAAAAAAAAAAAAAAAATCACAGGGTCCTATTCTTGGCTTCAATAGGAAAGCTTCCAGTACTCCGCCGGTAAGCTCAAGGAACTTCTGGTCCTGAGGAGGACCAGAGTCCCACATTCAGATAGACAAATGAATTCATGGTCAAGGGCCACGTCCTCCAGTTTTGCACTTACAACAGAACTAAGCCACGGAAACCAACAGTCCAAAGTGGCCAGATTTAGGGATGAGTCTTAGTCTGCTCAGCCTACTATGACAAAAATACCTTTAGACTGAGTAGCTTATAAACCACAGAAACTTGTTGCTCACAGTTCTGGAGTCTGGGAAGTCCAAGATCAAGGCACTACTAGATTTAGTGTCTGGTGAGGTCCTGCTTCCTTGTTCGCAGATGGTTGTCTTCTCACTGTGTCCTTACACAGCAGAAGGGGAAGGGAGTGCCTTGCCATCCCTTTGATAAGGGCGCTAATCCCATTCTTGAGGGCTCCATCCTCATGACCGAATCACCTCCCAAAGGTCCTACCTCCTAATATCATCACATTGGTGATTAAATTTCAACACATGAATTTGGGGGCAATGCAAACATTCAGGTCATACCAGGATGAGAACAGCATCCTCTGACTTCTTCTCTGTGGCTATTCTCCTGGAGAACAGTCCTCTGCCAGGGGATGCCCTTCCCACGGGACAGAAAAGGGGTTGGGAAAAGCCTGTTGTCCCCCTGAGCATTAGGGGCCCTGCGTTCCCTGACATATTTGGTATTCCTGTTGTCACGTTCAGCTGAAGGTAATGATTGTCCTCTTAAGTTAGCAAATGCAATAGACAAATATTCTACTCCATAGTTTTGAATGGCCTGCCTGCCCAGATGTGAGGCTGGAGGCTGGGGAAAGAGACTGGCGCAGCCCTGAACAGCGCACACTCAGATGCCCAGAGCTGAGCTGTCCCCCAACTTCTCTCTTCCGGAGCCTCTGCCCTAGGGAAGATCCCAATCCTATAGAGTCTACCAAGCCTTGCTCAGGTACAGACTCTGCGTGAGTCCTGGTCCTCCTGGTACGAGGCTTGTATCTTATACCCACGCTATTCTTGCATGCATCACCTTCTGGTCTCATTTGTTCCTGTGTGTGTCTCCCCTGCAATCACTCAAAATGGCCTCTAAGAGGAGGAGGACAGAGCCGTCAGGCTACAAGGGTGCCCTGGAGTGGGAGCTGTCATTGTTCACTACAGCAAAGTGGATATTTTCAGCATCCTTGTACCCCCAGTACTCAGGAAGTATTTCCAGAAGGAATAAAGGACGCCTCTAGGGCTCAGGTCGTTAAGGGAGCGCTCGGTCCTGCCCTTTTCCCAGCTCTCTCTCCGGAGGGACCAGGATTAGGGAGAGGCGCTGCTGCACTGGGCACACACAGGTGTACCCGGGGAAATGAGACATGTCACCCATGAGTAACGCCCAGCCTGGCCTCAGTTAGACATACCCCCACCTCCACGCCTCCTCTGGACCCTGGGGGGGCGGGGATGGGGGACGAAGCGGGCTGGGATCACCGACCCGGATCTCCTGCTCAGCAAAGTCGGCGCTGAACGAAGCTCCCACGGCGCTGCGAGTCCGCTGCCAGCAGGGGGCAGCACGAGGCCGCTCCCCTGGAGGCGGCACTGGGACCCGGGCAGCGCTGCCAGAACACCGCGGCCTGCCTGGGGCGGCGAGAGGAGGAGAGCAGAAAAGCCGGCCCTGTCTCAGCGCGAACTCCCTGAGCGGCGGGACGCGGCCCGCGGTCCCTGCCGCCTGCCGCTGCCTCCAGCAGTGCGGCGTACCGGGGACCCCGCGGTGCAGAGACAGCACAAACATGCCTTGCCTGGAGACCCCAGGGATGCTTCCGTCCCACCGCTTTACTGTGTGACTTGGGGCAGGTTGTCTGACCTGGCTGAGCCTCAACTTCTGCATCTGTTAAATGGAGGAATAGGGCCCCCCTAGCCGGGTCGTTAGGGCGCTCGTAAGCACACAAGTGCGTGCTTGATGAATGTTAACCTTTATCAGTACTTTTCCTATTACATAATGGCCGTCGGTGCATTTCTCTCCTTGTACAGGTTTTCTCAAGCACTCGTGGGAAAATATCTATTTCTAGATCACATGGTATGAAAAAGTCCCCAGGATACCTGAGCTCCGCTAGCGGGAAAACGTACCTGGGTCAGTCATCTCGGCATTGCCCAGCACCAAGCCTGATCCTAGTAAATGCGCAGGGAGCTGTTGGCAAGCCGAGGTGCAGACCGGGGATGAGGTTGTCACGGGTCCACACTGGGCCCTACGGAGCCCAGGCTCAGACCTCAGAGCGAATCAGCCACTCGGACCCTGTCTGGATGCCCTCAGACTCCAGCTGCGTGGAGCCCCAGGGCAGCCCCACCTCCTCGCTGTGAGAAAGAGCAGTTCTCTACCCCGCCCCACCACAGCGGTCTATCGCACCGCACTTCTGGTGTTTGGGCCACCTGAGAGTGCTTGGCCTAGGCCTGGTTCTCCCCCCACTTCTGTGTCTCTGTTTCTGTGCTTGTTTCTGTCACTGAGTCGAGGATTCCAAAAGAAGGAAAGGGACCCTATCTCTTTCTAGGTTCCTCTTCAACTGCCAGGAGTTGGTATATATAATTAGCCCTCCTCAACTCTGCCCCAAAGAAAGCAAGTTGCAAGCCCAGCCCAGTTGCCCCAATATATACCTCACGAAAATTCTACTCTGCTGCTCACTGCACAGCCCCACTCGGGCCCAGCCAAAGGTGTAGAGGACAGGATCTCCCCAGAGAGGCTGGGCTGGGGAGGAAAATATGTCCTCTTTAGTAGGAGATGGCTGGTGAGAGAGAGATCCTGGGGACCCTCCTCTGGCCGGTTTTGTGTGGCTGGCCTGAGGCTTGGCACTGCCCTCTCCCTCATGGCCTAGAGGCAAGACCACATCTAACCCACGCAGCACCCCTGTGAGAGTCAGCTCAGGCTAATTGTTTCAGTTCCCATTTACCTTCTGGGCCAGCTGACCTTGTGCAATGCACAACTTGCCCAACTGTATATGGCAGAATCTGCATCCTGCCACTTCCATGGGAAGTAAGATCTCAGATTGTGAATAAGCCTGTGGTCAGGCAAATGTTCCCTTGTCCACCTCTGCACTCTGGGGCTACTGGGTGAAGGTGGGGGTCAGTGTTCTTGTAAGAAAAAAGCACTTTTTACTCCTTGTCAGTGGACTCACAACTCCCTGTGGCTCCTTCCAGAGCATCTGCTTCTGGATCTGATGGAGTCTACTGAGCAGTTTCGGGACGCTCGTGGCCTCCTTCCCCACTGCCCAGCACATCCTGGCCAAGATGGTTGACTGCCCATCTGTGCTCAGCTCTGTCTCCTGGCGAAGTCCTCACTACCTAACTCCAACTTCAATGCCTCTTTTTAGTTCTGAAGTCAGGAGCACTTCTCAGTGACACCTTCTTTCTTCCCAAACTCCTGTTACTGAGTGAGTTCCCAGTTTCCACTACAGACTCGAGGACACTGTTATACGTGGCTAATGGCTAAATACAATGTCTTCTAAATGTGCATCCTATACTAAAAACACTACTTTAGGAATTTATCGAAAGAAATTGTAGCACAAAGGAAAGATGTGTGTTCAAGGATGGTTATGGGAGCATTTGTTTGTGATAGCAAAAAACCTTTAAAGAATCCAGATGTCTATTAATAAGGAAATGGCTTAATACCCTATGGGCCATTCAAGCTGTGCACTTCCATGCAGCTGATAAAAAGCTTTTCACGACATTTTAAGAGGGGGGGAGGATTTGGAAAACAATACAAAAAGTCAGATCCCATATAGGTTGTAAGAAAATAGAGGACTACATGTAGCTAAATGCATAGACCTGGAAAAGACAAGGGTCAGTAAGCTCTTGGGGAGATGCTGAAGATCATTGGGAATCAGAGATGTGGAAATTAAAACAACAAAATATCCTTTGATGCCTAGTTGACTGGCAAAATCTTGAGAGTGAGAAAAACCAAGTTGAAGGTGAAGGGGAAGTGTGAATACAGAAGAGTATATGCATGTTGCTGAGTGTGGACTGGAGCAGCCGTTCTGGACAGCAAGCTGGCAATGTTCAGGCAAGTTAGAAATTTTTATACTGTGTGACCCAGAAATTCCACTCCTGGTATATATCCCAGCAGGTTTCCTTATGGGTGCTTGAGGAAACCTGTATGAGGATGTTTGTTGTGGCATTATTTGAGGTGGCAGGGAAGTTGTTGGAGCCACTAGATATCTTTCCTTGGAAGAGCAAACAAGCAAAATGAAGTGGTCATACACCATGGAGAGTTATAGAGCACTCTGAAGCAACAGGGAAAACATAACATTGCTCTTCTCTTCCTGAAAATTTCATCCAAAAGCCATTAGGTAGAGCCAAGTGAGGCAAGCATCCCCACAAGGGAGGGTGTGTGCCATGGTAAACCAGCATCAGGGTGTTGAAATCCAAGCAGGGAGACATTCACACAGTGTCAGCTCTGGACATCCAAGCTCCAGTTGGGTGAGAAAGCCCTCTACAATGAGGGTGGAGGGCAGAGAGACAAGGCAGCAACAAGAAACTGGTTACACACCAGGGGACTGAGGACAATGGGAGCCAGATTTCCCACCATCAGAGAAGGGAGTTTTAAATACAGAAAAGAAAAAAACTAGAAAGGGTCCTGTGGTTGGATTAGAGCTAGAGTTATTAGTGTGAACTTATGGATACAAATAAATGTAAATGTAACTGTGTATTTAGGTCCATACATTCCCTGGCTCTGTCCACTAAAATGGTCTTGTAGCTGCAGGTCCCTATAGCGATGACCATAACTAGGACCCAGATCCCAGCTTCCAAATAATATTATCCACTAAAATAACCAAGATTCCTTGGGGGAAATGGCTGATTCAAAAGCTAGAGCATGGAAAAGTATAAGAGAATATTGATACCTCTTGTGCCAGAAAGAAAGAATATACTCAAAGAATGATAAAGACCTGTCAAAAGGAAATAGAAATTTTTGACAAGGGTGCCAAGACAATTCAATGGGGAAAGAATAGTCTTTCCAAAAAATGGTGCTGGAATAACTGACTATTCACATGCAAAATAATGACGTTGGAGGCCGGGCGCGGTGGCTCACGCCTGTAATCCTAGCACTCTGGGAGGCCGAGGCGGGCGGATTGCTCAAGGTCAAGAGTTCGAAATCAGCCTGAGCAAGAGCGAGACCCCGTCTCTACTAATAATAGAAAGAAATTAATTGGCCAACTAAATATATATAGAAAAAAAAATTAGCCAGGCATGGTGGCACATGCCTGTAGTCCCAGCTACTCGGGAGGCTGAGGCAGTGGGATCGCTTGAGCCCAGGAGTTTGAGGTTGCTGTGAGCTAGGCTAACGCCACGACACTCACTCTAGCCCGGGCAACAGAGTGAGACTCTGTCTCAAAAAAAAAAAAAAAAAGTAACTGAGACTACAGGTGTGCACCACCACACCTGGCTAATTTTTCTATTTTTTGTAGAGACAGGCTCTCATTCAGGATGGTCTCAAACTCCTGGCCGTAAGCAATCATCCCATCCTGGCCTCTCAAAGTGCTGGGATTACAGGTGTGAGCCACTGCATCTGACCACCTATTAACTCTTGACAGGAAAAAAAATGAAAATTTCCAGTAGATATGCTCTTGACCATTGTTCTCAATGAATCTCTCAAAGTGCCCTCCTCAGCACACACAAACACCAATTGGGAATCACTGCTCTAGAAGTGGGTAAGCAAACTACAGACAATGGAAAAACTCTACCAGCTATGGTTACAGATTGTTGATGGCTTCTTTTGCATTACAGTGGCTGGGTTGAGCAATTATGACAGGGAGGGTCCCCAAGGGGTACTCAAAGTCCAAAGTATTTACTATTTAGCCCTTTACAGAAAAAGTTTGCTGACCCCTATTCTTCAACAATAATTCCAAATGAGCTTTCCTAAATTAATCCTCATAACAGACATTTAAGTCAGTTAATAGATACAAAAAACTGCTTAGAAAGAAGTTTAAATTACCAGTGTTACAAACCACAGATGCATTCAGAAATAAAACTTTACTTTCCTACTTCTAAAAATCTTCAAATTGTTTTCTTTGAAGTCGTGTTTTGTAAAATGAGATCCTAGGGGCAGTGTTAAGAGACTGAGGGTTATTTAAGGCTGAAATGAACAGACATAAAAGGGATTATTTAGGTCTTCTGCTGTGCTCAAGATTCCACAGAACTTCATGTTTCCCTGACACATTTCCAACCTAAAAGTGGACATCTGAATTAATGGCAAATTACTGAGAATTTCCTTATATAGGTCATAAGCATCCTAAACTTTTGGTTGCTTAGCTAATAAGATATTTTTGTGAGTTTTGATGAGAAAGTGAGGCTACAATATTACTACCTTTGTAATTCTTTTTTTCTTCTTATTTTTTTTTTAAAGGAGGGTGAGGGAGGCACAGGGTGGCATGTAAGCCCGCGGTGGGGCCCTGTCCCTACCTTTGTCATAATATGCTGTTTTTTTCACATAAGTCGAACCTAAATCTGGTTTTGAGAATGCATTACAAAAATCTTCTGGTTTGTGGTTTGTGAATCATCACACAAAAGAAACAGAGCTCCAATATCAAAACTGGCATTATGTTTAGAAAAATAAACTGCAGAGGTTAATAAAGCATTGTGTTTCATCTTTCTAAGATCTAGTTATCCTATTAAAGGTTGCAGATGTTCATTCCCCAATTTTATTAGCTTTCTTCACAATTGGTTAAAAACAGAAAGAGAAGAAATTACAATTCTAATTGTGACTCTACTTAACTAGTTCAAACTGATTTAAGTATGAACATCTGAGAAGCCTGAAAACTCCGCAATCATTTAAAAGTCTATTTGAGCAGTAGATCATAATTCCCAGGAGAAACGGAAAGGTGCTTTATAGTCTAATGCTTCCTTTTGAACTGTATATCACTTTTTCTGTTTAGAATTCATTTGAATGCAGAAATCGAGCTAGGTTCCCTTCATTGGAGACACTCCAAATATTTTGACAGTTATTGGAATACCATATTGACAAGCCCATTATATTTACTGGTCCTAAAACAAATAATTTCCTCATATCCTAAGCTTTAAAACTCTTTAGTACAAATTATTAAAAGATTATAAAGTGTTTGTCTGTGCATTTTTAAAGGGAGGGATTTGTGACTTCTTAAAATAGGAAAATATTTGAATAGCAGCTATAATTCTAGTATATTCACAAATCAGTCATTAAAATGCATAGAGCAGAGTTGTTGCAGCTGTATACAGCTTTTATTATTCAGACTGCTAAATGGGTGAAACATATATTTTAATTTAATGTATAATGCACAACTCAGAATGAACCAGAATGATTTCCTCCTCCCATCCCTCTTGTAAGGAGAAGGCAGAGATCCTTCGACAGGCTAGTGATAATTTCTCCTGGACAAGAGCCAGTTGAGATTTATGAAACATGCCAGCGTCTCTTCATAAAATATTGCAAGAGCTGACAGAAGTTTAGTCAAAAAACCAACCCGTGACCTTTCTGCTTTTCTTATTTATATGTTTTCATTGAGGATTTAATTGCTAAGCCTTCAGCTTTGGTTGTCAAGTATGGCCCGATGGGAGTTTCAGTTCCTATAGAGCTTAGCAAACAAAGAGATTTCCTCCATTTCATTATTATGGGAATAGAAGACTCAGGTGGGTAAGGGGAATTTAAAGACCTGACCAAAGGGACCTACAAAGAACTACGTCCCTATTACTAATAGAGGGGAAGAAAAGGTAAAGAAAGGGTGTCGGTTCCCATTTAGTGATCTTAGTAAGTCAGTGAAGGGGTGCTTATGAAACAAAAGAAGTTGCATGACCTGGCTTCGTTCAGGTGATAAGACTCCTCTATTGTGAACAGGCCAGACTGGTGTCTGAAGTGCTATGGTTGGAGTATACTTCTGTCTACTTAACTGTCAAATTTTCTCTCCAGCCCTCCTATGTCATCTTGAGTCTCTTGCAAAATAAAGCCCCTCCCATCACTTTTTTTAGAACAAACATAATTGCACATATGGCTTCTCATATTTCTATGAATACCTGCAGTCTATTTTCTTTGATGAAACGGTAAGATTCTCTGAGATTTAATCTATCTCTTTTTTTGAAAGTCTCCAACAAGCTCTCATTGTAGTTCTAAATTCTTCTTCTACGAGACAAATCTCAGTGGTAGAGCTTAACTAATTTACTGTGTTTAGTCAGAGACTGTGAAAAATAATTTCCTTATGTGTTTTCATGTCTAAAGATTTATACCCTCACTGAGTCTCTTAGAAAGGACCGTGCTAAACTTCGTGTCAGTTCTGTTGGCTTTTGGGTTTAGTCAATTCATGATGATATCCAGAGGGGACTGTATCAAGAGGGGATTGTATCCTTTCAGAGAGAGGAGCAAATTAGGACTGAGGTTAAATGGTTTTAGGAGACTCTGAAGTTGGCTTAATTGAATTGCTAAGGCAAACAATAGCCGTCAAAGCTGTGAATGCCACGGGATTCACTTGTTCTCTCCAGCTGCCACAGGCTTGTGGCTAATACCTGCTGGAGTCTAGAGATTTGTTTCTGTCTTCAATATACCCAGACTCAACACCAGGCCTATCTTTCCAGTTTTTGATTATTTTTGTAATCGGGAATCAGTGATATGGCTACATACTTCCCATATTTAGACTGGTTCTGAAATATTCTCAGTATTTATTCATGTTTTATCTTCTATTTTATGAAAGGGATTTGTGATGTCCTTATAATAAAGGAGATAAATCTCATAACCTTAATAAAATACAAAAGGAATTCAGGACTCTGGAGAGGTAGAACAGGTAAATCTGCTACTTCCTGGAGCTTACAGAGTTGAAATTGGACTTGACACGTGACTTGTTATTTCTGGCTGACTGGACAAGAGGAACACAAGCCACGATCCACACCAACTGCTACTTGCCCTCATTCCTAAAATAGGTTTATCGGTATCATCCACATCAGCATAACATTGTAGCCCAAGTGCCATCTGTGGTAAAAGTCTTTAGTTTCATCATATCAATTTCAATAAAAAAGAAACAAGAAAAGAATAGGGAGGTTAGTAAGATTAGTCTGACTAACACTACTTCATCCTTCCTTTATTTATTAGAGAAAAATCTGATCTGAGTCCCTTCCAAGACTACCCCTGACCTCTGAATTATTGATCTCATTCTATTTCTCCTGGAACCTTCATCATATGGCTAATTTCTATCTTGTGCATCCTGATCCCCTTTCACCTCTTTCATTCTGTTTATAAATCTTAGAAGTCTCTCCTCTAATAATCAATAGCTTTCTCTCACTCATACTCATCTTCAAGCTTACTATCCCCCACTTCTCTGCCTCTTTTGATTATCAAACTTCTAAAATAAAAAGAGCATTCACACAGACTTTGTACTTCCTTAATCTCCTGGATGCTACGGCCATAAACTCTCTGACATTTACCTAGAAGACTTTATCAATGACTCTTTCTTGGCCAAACTCAAAGCCTCTTCTGGTGTCTTCTTCAGTCTGGGCTCCAGTTCATACTTGAAATGTCTCAACTTCTGCCCCCAATCTTGCCAATTCATTGTCTTTATTTCTATCAGAGTTAACTTTCTAAGCCAAAGTTGGATTATATCTCCTGGAAATCTGGAGACTCTTCTCAGCCTGAGTTTGGTCTTATCGCTACGTAGCTCTCACATGCACAGGTACCCTGCTAAGCACGCGCACACACACACATGTGGCTTTAGCTATTCATGGCCCACTCCACAATGACATTGCTCTGCCCAGAATATGCTTCCTCAGCTTGTCTACATGGAAAATACCTGATCTTTAGCTCTCTCTGACTTCCTCTATCTTGCTTTGAGAAAGTAATCCTGTGTGTTGCCTGGGCACTTGATTGGATGCATGATGGTTATTTGATTATGTATCTCTTTCCTCCTAAAATGTACACTCATTCAAGAAAGAGAAACTGTCTTATTTCTCTTTAAATCTCTGTTACTTTAGTTAATGTCTGATAACTATTTATCAAATTATCGTGTTACTCTAATGTTATTATTCTGCTACTGATCCTGAATATGTGTGTTCTTGTAGTATTGCCAACTCTCCTTGCTCTCCAGAACTTGTCATATGCATATTTTTTACTATCTATAGTCAAACACTGAAATTCAGGCCAGAAATGACAATCATAATATTTTAATAATACTACAATCCATATTCATTTATTGACTGTGTGCCATGTGCAGTGCCCGGTACTAGGCACTTTTTGTCCATTACCTCCCTTCTTTATCAAAACAGCCCTATGAGATAGTAATTGCTATTGCTATTTTCATGTCAGGAAGCTGAAGTCTAGAGAAGTTAATACTTTACCCAAGATTCCATAGCTTTTAAATGACAGTGCCCACGTCTGGATCCAAGCAACATCAACCACGTGTGCTTACCCGCTTGGCTGAAAAGAAGATAGTAATCCCAGAGGATCATTTTATTCTGTTGTAATTTGCCTGCTTACGTGTTTTGTTTTGTTGTTTAACATGAGCAAGTTAGAGGTGCTTTGGGAAGACAATGTCCAGCTCTTTTTCTGAAGAGAGGTGTGAACCTCTATTCAGGCCAAGGGAGAGAGAAAGGTAGTGCCTACAAAAAGGAGGAAGCTTGAAAGCATCTTCAATGTTTATACACACCATGTGGATCCCCCCTCCGCCACTTGGACTCTAAATTCAAGCCCTATGACCAGGTTTCAGTTTTAAGTTTGTTTCTTTCTGACCCTGCTAATAAGTTTAGTCTGTGTCTTTTGTACACTACCTAGTTTGGTGTCAGGATTAATTAAAGTTTGTGCAAATTAATAATAAAGTAGGTAAATCAGAACCTTGAGATTTAAGATCTCTGTTCCATCATCTTTCCCCCTCAGCCTGATTGAAACCAGGCTCATTATCTTTCTGCAATTAATTCCTTATTCCTGAGGCTTATTCTTGTGATCCCAAGGGATGAACCTCCTGGATGGAGGACCTCATCAAGATGATTAGGTCACATTGCATTTGCCAATTAAACAATAGTTAGTTATTGATTTCTACTGAGAAATGAAAATGATTAGCAGACTCTTTGCAGAAAGAGCTATCATTCTAAGAGGTTACCATTTCATAGTTCTATTTCTAGAGAATTACTTGGCATTTTCTTAAGGTCAGATGGGATACCATAGTGCTAACTATTTAAGAAGATAAATCTGTACTTTATCACTATTAGAGAGTGCTTTCAGGGCCATTGTTAAAACTCATCATATAGACACAAATATTAAACTTTTTCATGTATGAATAATGCAATGTTACAGAGAAAAGTATACTATTAATATTATTTTTTCACTATTTGCATTTCTCTATGGCCTGGGTAGCGCTTTCTCTCTCTCTCTCTGTCTCTGTCTCTCTCTCCATATATACACACATATGGGTGTGTATGTGTGTATGTATACATATATACGCATGTAAGTATATATGCATGCATTATGCATATACTGTCTTTTGTGTAAAAACATTCTGTGTTCTTAAGACCAAAAGTGTCAAATCAAGCTATAGTAAAAATTATTTCTGAATAGATAAACCAGATGAACATAAGTTTGCCTCAATAATAGATGGCTGTAGTTAGTATGGCTTCATTTATTTCATGTCTCTCTCTCTCTTTTTCTCTCTCAATATATACTTCTAGTTTTGCATTTGGAAATAAATAGCTTTGGTTGGATTTAAAGCTCCAAGCAAATAGAACAAAACTGCCAACAAATGTGGTATACATGACAATGACAGTATGTGAGGGGATCTGGGGTGACACATGTACAACTTTTTATAAGGTTAAATGTTTATTTTATATATGGTGATAAAAATATAAAAAAGCACATAACATTAATGATTTTATAAATGTAAATGCTCAATATAGAGCTAAGTAAAAATTGAACTTATTTAATTTAAGGAAATATTGTAGGTATGGAAAAATTATGAATGCAAAACAAAAATATTAAGAACAGATGTAGGGGTAGAAAACAGATTACATTCAGGAAGGAAGAGTACTAATAATAGTTGATATGCATGTGACATTTACATTACATATATTATTTTATAAATCCCACCATATCCTTTCAAATATTAGAAACTAAGACTCGGTGACATTGAGATTGCTCAAGTCCACGTAGCTAAAAAGATTGGACTTTAAACCTGTCTAGATCTAAATCCTTATTCTCCCCATTATACATAGAGAAAACATGTTTGTCCTATTTCTCGAAATCTTAATGTATTCTTTGTTTAAAAAGCTACAAATATTTTAAAAAGCAAGTATGTACAAGCTGTGGGACTTGCTCAGGAGAGTAAAAACACCATCATAATTTTCCTGAGAATAACACCTAGATTCTGGGAACATTCTCTCTGTGATATTAAACATCTCAGAGTATGATATCCTAGCAAGATTAAAGATGCTTGTTCATTGAGTTATTAGAAAAGAAACTATTCTCATTCTTTTGAAATGAAGATATACTTCCCAAATTCAGAGGCAGAATATAGGCCATATGTATAGGTGGGGTCTTTAACTGTGAGTCACATTGGGCACTGTACGCTGTGTGCTACCCAAAAGAGGAGGAAAAGATGGCTCTTGTTTTGGAGACCTTCATCAACTTACTGTGAATTTAAAAATACGAATCACCTGCAAAAATGCATATTACTTTGTCAAAAAGAATGATTCAGATTTATGTACCTGCTACTTTTTAGTGAAGAGAAAGTAATGTTAGCCAAAGTATTGGGGCAAACGCTTTTAGAGAAGGAAACATTGTAGTTCGGAGGGGACATAGTGTATGTAGCATTGCCATCATGAACTTAGATAACATCATAATAACAATAATAACAACAGTCAACCTGAGTTTCTGTCCCAGTTGGCCTCCATAGTAAACAT
>CAUYRT010097995.1:0-13752 GCA_963574885.1 Lepilemur ruficaudatus
CTAATGTCTATTATTTAACTCTGTTTTATAACATTAATTTTTTAATTGTGATATTTCAATATTTTCAATTTAGGTGTTTAATGAATAAAATTCACAGTTAACACTAAAAAAAAAAAAAAAAAAAAAGGAAATACGGTCAATTGCATGCAACTGCCTTTAAGCATTTCTTTTGTGCCCTTGTTTTTCCTGTTTTATGGTTCTGTTCCCTCTCTCATAACCCTAAAACTTTTGTATGGCCCTATGAATTCTTTCAAACATTACTTCCCTTTTGCTTGCCCATTTCTGTTCTCATCTCTTCTATCCACAGCTACCTAACACTAAAGTACTGTAGTAATAAATGCCCAGATATAAAAATTCAGTCATATGAGATGACATGTGAGATTTATAAGCTTAAAAACTATTTTTGTTATAATTGAATCAATGATATTGATAAGATAATACATCATAATTGTAAAGATTAATTCTATTTTTGCAACATTATTTTCTTATAAACTATTAATATTTGATTTTGGTCCCCTGATCTATGCTAATTCTCATTTCCTAACAGCCTGTCTCTTTGCCATTCTTTTGGTGTTACCATGTACCATGTACCTTTTTAAGGTGTTACCTTAAAAAGCCTCCTGTATTATCTAAATACCCAGTGAAGTAGCATGCTTGGCTGCAATCTCAGACATCAGAAAAATTACCTACAACCATCAATTCATGATCAACAGTCAGCTGTTCTAACAGGAAAAATGCTTCAAACCAACAAGATGCCTGACTTAGGAACTGGATCAGGTACCATCATAAGTCCCTGGAATTATTAGTGCCTTAATTTTACAAGTTAACTGCATGCTATTAAAAATAATAAATAAATAAATTTTTAAAACTTTCTAGTTGGAACTATTTCACTGTTCACCTATCTCAGGCTTGTCTGTAGTCATGTATGAGCAGTGATGCATCCAGGGTCATCAGAGATACTTTAGAAATCATTCTCTTGCATTTCCTCTGGCCTTCTTATTAGAAATCATTCACGATCCTTTACCCTTCCTCTGTGACTGTCACTTCTCCTCTAACTCTGCTTATTTTTGGCCACTGTCCCCTTCATCATCTTTCAACTATGGCTTCATTTTTAGTCCCTGGAATTTAGTTAAGGATTATTTTGCCATGTGCTGGAGAAATACAAATTAGAATATGGATATGTGGCTGAAATTTCTATTTTACACTTTTGAAAAAGGTATACCCTCCTTATTAAACATCAGTATCAGAATTCTTACCACTTTGTGAGTTTTTTCTATCCAGTTTGTTTACGATAACAATATGGATAATTTCAGGAAATGAATTGCAGAAAACTAATCTCCATATAAAAACTTAATGTAGCTTTTTATGTATACACATACACTGAGGTCTACGCCATGAATCACATAATAGAAGGAGTCAAGTTCAACCAACAATTCTAGTAAGTAAAAAAATTCCACAGTAGAATGGATCCTACTAAAATACCACTTTAAAGAAATAAAAATATAGAATAGACAGGGTCCATTTGTTCACTCTGCAATTGTTTTACTTTATTATTTTATGGGAGAATTGAGGTGTGCAAAGCAACGCAGGTACCAAAATATGCTTTTAAAGTGTTTTTGGCTGAATTTGTCTTTTTGAGATATTCTGACCCTAACATACATACTTACATGGGAAAAGTTGTGGATAAAAATAAATAAAATACATCTTAATCGTTAATATCTAGACAAAATTGAATAGAAAAAAGAAATAATATAACGCATAAAAATAAATATCACGAAATTATTCTTGAATGTGAGAGTTGAAAGACTCTAGAGGCCTGAAATCTATTTGAAAGGGAAACTTTAGAAAAGGAAAAATACACTCTGTACTTGGAATAGATAAGCTACGCTCTGATTGTGAGGCAAGGGGATTGGACTGAATGATACATTGAGTCTTCTTCCATGGCACACTGATTTAGACAATAGTATTAAAAAATACATTAGTAAAGATCATGTAATACTGCAAAAAAAATAATAAACAGATCTGGAAAAGGATGCAGCAACAAATACACATAGATGTTAATCTAAATACATCTTTAAAGTACGACATATTTGTATTAAACTGACAGGACATGAACAGCTCATTCACTTGACAGTTATGTGTTATAAAGGCATTGTTATGTAACTTTAAAATACATTTACAGACTTAAAAATTATTAAGCCTATGTTCTCTATGTACATCAGATAAAAGTTTTATTAGACTGTAGAGTGCCATGTCATGGGAATTAAGATGAACATATGTTTTATACAAGATATTCTGCCATGAAGATGTACATACATAAAATTTATAAATTTGTCACATGATATAAAGAAACAAGATTCAGGATCTTCACATTTACAAGAATTTATAAAATCTTCTCTGAAGGAAATGTGTTACAATTCAGTCAAACTTCTCATCTTGAAAGTAATCCGCAAAATTGAGATATTCTTCAAGTTGACCGTATTTCTGCATATATAATAAAAAAGCTAGTTATTTTACTCAAAGCAATGAAGATAAGCTAGGCCTTTTCAAACTATTGACACAAACAGGAACAAGTTCATTTCATGTAATCAGAACAAAAATCTTTTTATTATAAACAGGAACTCAATTTCAAATAAGCATTTCTAACTCATAGAAAGCACTGGAAAGAGATCAAACTATTATTACTAATTTCATAACTGTCTTGTAAGTTATAATTTTTCTATTATACTTAAAGTAGAAATGTAATAACTTCAATAACTTAATTCAACAAAAATTTGTTTAACATGTATATAAAATACTCTGCTAATCACTGTCTAGGTACAAAATTTTAAAACGATACTTTCCCTGACCCTAAAGAGAACAGAATTCAGTAGTAATATACCAATGGCAATCAGTAATTTAAGTGCCATAAAGAGGTACAGACACTATTAAGAGGGTTTGTAAGAGTGGTCATGGTTAATTGAGGTGACCAGAAAAGAGTGGCATTTAGGCTGTCCTGGGAAAAAAGATTTGGTAGACAAAGAGTTGGTGGTGAGAGTTTTCTGTAAGAGACAACAGTCCATCCAACAGTGACATGACAAGAAAGCATGGGATCTGACTACAATCTGAGCTTTTGTAGGGGAACAGAGAGAGGTAAGACTGAACCAAAGAGATTGAAGTCAGAGAATAAAAAGTATTAAACGCTAGGGTAAGGAGTTTTACAACAATTTGACAGGCAATGGAAAGCTGCTCAAGGTTTTAAAGCAGGGGACTGACCTATTCTGAGGTGTATTTTAAGAAAATTGGTAAAATAGCCATTCTAGAATGGTTTGGCAACTACTGATGAGTCTATGGTAACAAATTAAGACCTGAGGGCCCAAATTTGAGTGATAGCAATGAAGATGGAGAGTAAAGAACGGGGTAGAACAAGTTAAGAGAGGAGTCAAGATGATTTAGAGGTTTCAAAGTTGACAGAGTAGGAACATAATGAATGGCAGGGCTACTTCACAGGTGGTTGAGGGAGGGAAAGAGATATGTAAGTTCAAAGTGCTTAGTTCAGTTGAGGAGATTAAATGATCTAATAGTTTCTTGACTCTGTTTATGAACTCTCTTTCTACCCTTAATGAGATGAGAAAGGATCCTGATGATCCTGACTTTTATGGTGATAGGGACAACAGAAGGGAATGTGAGGAATGCATTTTCATTCCAGACAAGGCCATGAAACCCTTTTATAACTCCAAGATATTTGACTGGATCACCTTCTCAGGAAAGAATGAAGAAGGTAACAGAAGGGGACAATAATCTATGGACTAATTAGGGATTTTCTTGGGCTAGTACTCAGATTTTGATTAGATACAAATAACAAAGCATTCTAGGATTAGAAACTGATACTTAAAAAATGTGGCTGTTTTTATGCTTTTTATGTTATTTTTCTTTATATCCTTTTTTTTCTATTATTTATTAAATTTCTTTTTGGAAAATTAAACTCTATTTCAGTGTACTAAGAAAGCAAGGAAAACCTCTCCTGACTTTCATTGCAAATCACAGCTAACATTAATTGAACACTTACTAATTGCTAGGTCTTACACTAAATGCTTAAAATGTGTTATACATTTAATCTCCACAATCAAAACTCTAATTATCATTATTGTTTTAGTTCCTACTTTACAAATGAGAAAACTTAGGCTTAGAGAAATAAAGTAACTTGCCCCCAAATTCTCCAGCTAGTAAGTGGCAGAAAAAATATTTAAATCCATACTTTTAACCATTATAGTAGGCTGTTTCTGAGATTTAAAGGGTAGCGCAGGGATGCAACTGCAGTAAGAAAAAAGAAAAAGCTCGAAAGGGAAAGTGAAACTTAGGAGTCAGTATTAATCTGCCATGCTCTCCACCTAAAGATGCTGCTCCCATAGTTCTTCTTTACTAAAAATTTGGAGAGTCTGGGTCTTATCTGAATAATAAGATTACTCTCTTGTAATGACAGATTGACATGCTGATGGAGACTACTGGAACTGTGGGAATGGAGTGTGGGGAAAAGGTCAGAACATAAAAGGAGTTTGGAGTCTTCTACTCAGAAGTAGCAACTAGACCTGCAGAAAGGAATTGATTTGCCAAGGAAACTGTGAGAACTGAGGACAGGCTCTAATGTAACAGGTACTTCTAATCAGTGGTCTTCAATCTTTAATTTACTTAGGAATCACCCAATTTTTAAAATATCTGTTGTTTAATACCTCCAACGGTTGTCATTCAATAGGTTGGGGGTGAGGCCAGGGATTATACATTTTCTACAAACTGCTAGGTGATTCGGACACAGGTAGTTTAGGGCCATGTTTTGAGAGACATCAGTTTAAGGGGTGGGAAAAAAAAGGGAAAGAAAGAAGTTAAGAAGGAAGGAAAAGGAAGGGAAGAAATAAGAATAGTTTAAGGAAGGGGAGGCATATCCAATTATAATTTTAAATTCTTATATAACAATATTTATGTAATGTGTTTAAAATTTACTTTAAATACAACTATCACTTATAACAGTTTTATGGTTGTATTTAAAGTATCAACTAACACTTTAATTGATTCTGTTGACATACTTTCTTTTCTTCCTCGTGGTCAGGTATCCACGCCCCCAACCCAACAATACTATCTTCAATGGCCCAGGAAACCCCATCATCATATGCATTTTCTTCTTAATGAAAAAACAATTGTTAGAATTTTTCATATTCTACTTTGTTCATATTATAGCATTTTCTTTAACTCTTCTTCAAAATACGTATATTGTATTATTTTTATTATACATTTTGGTTGTATTACAATTTTTCTATCATTTCTTTTTTTTTATATTTGAGTTGCTCCTATACTTCTTTAATGTCATTAGATTAAAAACAGATCATCCTAGTTCAACAGTTAGGATGAACAAAAAGAAGAATGAAGTCAGTTTGGTTGGCAGATCTTTAGGAAGACATACTGAAATATCCTGAGATAATGGAAGAAAAATGGTTGCAAAAGGGGCAGGTAGGGGAAAAAGTAAGGTATGAAACACAGGCTGGGGCAAAAAGACAGGAACAAATAGTTTGTGCAAGGCAAAAGAAGGGGTTGTCATAATTCGGAGGTAAGAGCAGAAAGAGCCGGAGATGGCATTCAGGTAGCACTGAGCCTCAGGCATTCTAAAGGGTTAGAGTATCTGCGACCAGGAGACTGCAGCCAAAGAAGGCACGCATCACAAAGCACATGCAGCACTATCACCCAAAGGCACAAGAAGAGAGGAAGAGGCAGAAGGTGGAAAATACGCAGCACTTGACAAATTTTGAAATTTCATCACAGCACAAAAAGCTGCAAATAGGTTTATATTGGCTATAAACTTCTGTGGTTTCTAGGAAGTATTCTGAGAAAGTCTTTGGACAATTTTTTTTTTTAAATGGAGGGATCTCAACAACTTTAGAAAATTAAGCTTTTTGGTATTTTTATGTGAAAAAAATGTGCACATTGTCCTAAATACAATGCATGATCTCGAAATGCCTTCAATGCCTAATGCTAGGTGTTATTCTTTATACATAATAGGACACTTGGCTTTCTTTTCCTGGGAGTATTTTTCTTATTCCAGCTCCCTTCTGTTGTCCTAGACCTTGTTAAGCTTTCTCTAAGGTATATGATTTGGAAATGCCTTTTGTTTTTTCTGCAAGGAGCTTAATGTTCTTCCCCATATATGCTATTATGATATAACATATATAATACATGCACAGTGATTCTTCTACACCTAGTATACAATTCTTCACAAATGTGGCCTCCCTATAGGTTTTACCATTCCACTAGAGGACTGGCAACACTTAAAGGCATCGATAAAAGCACTTAAGAATTTAATGTTGTCTAGGAAAATGAAGACGGGCATTACCGGGTAAGTGACAGCTCTCCCCTAAGGCAAATGGAAAAGCACAGAGAAGGATGGTGGGGGGAAGCATTTAGAGTAGGAGACGTAGAAGCAAAGTAAAAGATAAAAAGCTGAAGAGAGTAAAATGAGAGTAAGAAGACTTCAGGATCAAGATGGGGGGCGGGCAGGCAAGATCACTGGGTGGTGGTTTGTGGTGGGAGGATAATTATTAAAAGAGAAACCAATCATGATGTCATTCTCTAAACTGGGAGACCTACACTAAACATGACATGTCCTAAGAAGTTCCTATTTTCTTGTTCTCTTTTCTTTCCCTCTGCTCTTAAGTTTGTGTTCTAAGCTCTCTTGCCTTATTTTTTATTTTCCTCTTTTACAAATTTCCTTATGATATAACCCAGGCAATGGATTTCAAGTCAGGATTTTTTCTTTTCTTTTCAAGATTAAATATACTGTTTTTCTGAGTTGCCTGAGTATCTACTATTTGTTCTCTCTTACACATTCATGTAACTAGACTTGCTTTAGAAGACTGCAATCATATTAGCATTCTTTCCATGGACCATAAACAATTCTAAAAGCTCTGTGAGCAGACCAGAGCTTATGAGCTGCCAGCAGATCTTCGGGAATCCAGTGCACTCTTCAAAACCCCCACTTTATCCCTGATATCAAATTTAGTGATCAATAGGATACGGGGGAATCAAAATCAGTGCCGTGGCCTGAAACCTCTGCATTCCCCTCGATCTTCAGTTACAGTGCTCACTGCTCAGTCCCATGTCCTCAAGAAGAGGATGTGGGTGGTATTAGAACTGGCAGTCGAGATTCTTTCCTCAGATTGGCACCAGGTGCTTCTTCACTCTCAGGTCACAAGAACTGTTCTAAAGAATAGGAAGCAGACAAGCAGAGGTGAGTCCTATACTTTGCCAAAGAAAATAAGGGGACTTAATATATATGTAAGCAATACATATGTAAAAGTGAAAGGACAGAGGTCCTTCATTAAGGAACAGTAATATTGCTTATTAAAATTTATCTGATGAACTGAGTGAATCCGTAGAACATCAGGGCATCTATTCAGGGTAGGACAATGATAAGCATGAAAGGAATGGGTGGAAGATGAGAAAATACAAAGACAGGGAGAGAAGGAGAGATTCTCTTTTAAATTTCACTGTCTTCTAATCATTTGTATCCTTTTGCTGATCATAATTAAGCTCCAGAATCTACAGTATGAGATGGCTTTTATATATTCACCTTACCTCCTTAATCCAGCCACTTTCTTTTGACTGACTGAAAATTCTTTCCACTGTTTCTTTAACCTGTTCATCCTCCACTTCTTCTGTCTTTGCAATGGAACAACATTCCTGGTACAGTTTGAATTTAAAATGTTTCAGTTTATGATAAATTCTGGTACGATCAGCACAAATTCTGCCAACAGTAAACACCTAAATCAAGAAATAAAGATATTATCTGACATATGAAGTGAAAATATAGTAATGTATATAGCCTTTCTTGTTTTCAGATTTTCTTTAATAGTAGAATGTAACAAATGCATTATTAATTTTATTTAAATGTTTATACAATGATTCCATTACCTTCTTTTATTTATACAACCAGTCAAAAACTGGGCACCTGTTATGTTTCAAGTATTGGGCTGGGCACTGAATATAGATAACTGAAAGATGTACTACCTATGTTAGGGAGCTTACAATTTTGGGAGGAAGATAAATAATTATAAAACAACACGACAAATGCTATTGAGATGCTAGTGAGGGACACTTAGCCCAATCCAGAGAGGAGAAAGATCTGCAAGTAGGTGTGCTCAAACAGAGTCTTGAGAATATAAAGTTAGCAAAGTTTGAGAAGGGAGAGACAAAAGGCTTGTAAGGCAGAAAGATGGACACACATGAAAGCAAAAGAAAGCATGTAAAGTATTGTAAATACATATTCACTGAGTTAAAAATGCCTAAATTACAGTAATTTTCTAGATACAAGCAACATATAAAACTGAAACTCTTACACCAATATTAAGTATTGGTAGTTTTTTACTAAATACTTTTTTCCCCAAAAAAGTTATAAAGTAGAAAATAATTTTGTGTTTAGGCATATTTGTTGCTTTCAATAAGGTGTTGTATGTGAATAAGACACATTAATATTTTATTATCAGCCAGCTAAAAGAATTTTAATTTCTATGTTTAGATGAACTTCTAGTATTTTATGATTAAGAACTCCTTTGTGAAATTGAACAACCAGAGCATTTCCCTTTCAGAATGTTCTGAATGCTTATAGTTTGTTTTATAATACAGACCCACAGTAAAATAGAAAGATAGCATCATTGCACTGACCAAATTAAAGATATTTTTACCTACATATTTTCACCCACCATAGAAAATGCATCAGAAAGGGCTCTAAACATTATGATATGGTCAGTTTTATTCTCATGGAGTAACCTGAGGAAATAGGTAAACTCTTGATAACTTACGTATTTGTGTCTATGCCCACGTTCACTAATTGGTTATGTTTTCATGAGTTCAGTACAAGTGGTATAGTTTTAATATTTATCTATCTATCTTGTGTTCTATCTAACCAAAAATTGTACTTTTTTTCCTGAAGCCATACTGCAAGGGAACACATAGATGATGATGTTTAATAGATAAGCCAAGAGTATGTTGCCAAAAATGAATAAAAGTTATATCATGACAATTGGCAAGAGTCTGGTTTGATGTGTTTTCATATAAAAATGGTATTCTGGACATCTTACAACTTTTCTTTAAGTCCCCAAAAGTTTAAAAAAAGCATATTCAGATTTCTGTTCATGGTTCTATAAAAACTTCCTGCTTTTCAGATCATTAGAAGTAATCAGGTATTATTGTACATTGCTGGCTTATTAAAAGTAGCTTTTCCAATTCAACATTATCATCGAAGTAGTCCTAGTAGTAAATGACATTCCAATAATTCACTTGTCCTTCCTCCCGGTTTGAACAAAAAGATATCACAATAGCTGTAGTGGCCACTAGGGGTATCTGATGTGTTTCCACATCAAAGTAGATTGTGTGGGAGAAGTCTGCTATATCTGTTCTGGATAAAATATAGTCATATATAGTCATATAATGTGATTTGTGTTTCTATCACATTGTATTCTATATTTCCACCAAAACAAGAGGAATTTATCTGCACAGAATTTTTAAGTGGGAACAAGAGGGAAGGAGAGATGTTTAAAAATCCTTAATTATTTTCCTGTATGAAACATAAGTATCCTTTGAAAATATTAAACATTATGTTTTACTTCTTTCCATTTCTAATTCCTACCCTCTTGGCATCTACTTACCATTATATAGGTCAATAAACCCCAAATTACCTTTACAATGTTCTCAAACTACTTTTTTCCCAAAGCATGATCACATTTTATATGGAAGAGCCTAATTTTACGTAGAAGAGCACCACTGCTGTAAGGCTTAATAGAAAACAGTAGATCATATAATAGGTGTAATACTACAAGTGGACCTGTCCCATCACCCCATCTCCATTTTAGTGTATTGTTACAGCCCATTATACTTCTTTACCATATGAATTGATGTATATAGTATAATACAGCTTACATTGTAGGATTCTATTTGCATAAAGTACTAAAACAGGTAAAATTAATCTATGCTGTTAGAATAGTTTCCTTAAATGTCCAGAAATGTTTTCAGAGACTACTTCTAATTATCTAATTGAATTTTTATACAGTAAGGAAACTATTCTAACAAGAATGACAATATCAAAAAATTACCTGAGATAGAAAAATAGTAAGTACTGTGGTGAATGTTCACAAAGCAGATAAGCAAGAAGATATATAAATGATTACTGGTCCACTATGCAGAGTGAGTTAGTATAGTTCTATGAACTGATAAATCTGAGAATAACTGAGTCACTTCAGTTATTTGTGTGAACCAAGTGAATGTACATATCCAAAGACTGGAAACAGAGCTAAAAACTGTCACCAAATTTTTCTAAAGCAGAAGGTGCTGAATTGCAAAAGCAGTAGAAGAATCTGATTTGTAATTTATTAGATATATCATGTGCAAGTATAAATTAACACTTTGGATAACAAACTAAGGCAAGGAAATATAATGAAACATGCATTATGCAGACTTGGTAATATCCAGGTAGCTTTTTGAAGTATTTTTCTAGGTTCTCATTTATATGCAGAGGAGCCAGTTCCTTATGAAAGTTAAGTATGGAGAACAAGGAAACAAGATTTTCAATAAAAAAGTCTCAGAAGAAACTTGTTTCCCATTTCTAGGTTTCCAGAAATGGTGCTATAGACCAAGCCAAGGGATTCTATTTCCCCTTGGTCTGTTTTTTTGCAGCTCTTTGCACCAGATCTTAAGCATTTCAAGAAGTCTAGACAGACTCTGGGCAAAACTAAAAATTAATTCAAGATTGTTTTTAGTTCTCCCTACTGCCTTTCAGATTTCACATCTTGCATTCCTCCAGGTAATTCCCTTCTCATCTATGCCCTCAAACCTCACCACAATAAGGCCCCTCACTCAGTACCCTACCCAACACTACCATAACTAGAAGTATTCTCTTCCATTAATTCTACTTTCTATCAAAGCATCCTTTCTTTCAAAGTAGCTAATCTTAGCTAAGTAAGGAGAAAAGTTTTATCATTAAACAAATTCACTGTTAAGTGAATTCTTTTAACGTATTATCTGCACCTTCAAAAAGAACACTAGTTAATCCCCAAAAGTCTCAATTTTATGTACCTACAAGCAGCAATATGAAACGGAGAATTAGTTTTCAAAATAATCGGAGTGTGGGTTTGGGGTTAGGCACAGTTTCTTTAATGCTCTGGATTATAAATGAGTTTTATTTCTCTTTTTCTTTCTTTCCTTCCTTACATACATGCATTGACACTACTGTATGTAGGATATAAAATAGATTTTAGTAAGTTATTCTTCACTTTAAAGAAAAAACAATTTCATATTGAATAATTTCAATCATATTCCTTTTTATTTTTTATTTTTATTTCTTTTTTTCTAGAGACACGGTCTCTCTCTGTCACCCAGGCTGAAGTACAGTAGTGTGATTATAGCTCACTGCAGCCTTGAACTCCTCCTGGGCTCAAGTGATCCTCAACCACTGAGCTTCCTGACTAGCTAGGACTACAGGCATGTGCCACCATACCCAGCTGATTTTCTTTTAAATTTTTTATAGAGACAGGGTCTCACTATGTTGCCCACGCTGGTCTCAAACTCCTGTGCTCAAGCGATCCTCCCTCCTTAGCCTCCCCAACTGCTAGGATTACAGGCGTGAGCCACTGGGCCCAGCCCACATTCTCTTAACATACAAAAGAACTAGGTTAATATTTGCATATAGCTATGAACACACACACACACACACACACACACACACATTCTTATATAGATGCAAGGATAGCATATACACATATATATTTCATTACCTTCATAATATTATTTTAATGGTTGATCTATATTCTGTCACATAATACTGGTATATCATAGACTAGTAAATCACTCTCCTAATATTTTATTTGGATTATTTCCAATTTTTTCCTATTATAAATAATTCTTCAATGTACTTCATGATTATGTCATTGGCTTTTATTGAATTAATCTGCACAGGATAAATTTATAGGCACTGAATATGTGTAACTTTGTGATACTGGCTATACTTAGCTATCCAGTATTATAAAAAGATATATCATATCCTTCCTTCTTTCAGGAACCTTACTTTCTATGAACTTAATAGTTTCAGTGTAACCTTGACCACATTGCAGTTTATCATTTGACTTGAACATACTCTGCTACTTTAAGAGCTATCAACTGGCATCTTAAGATAGTTTTAATTATATGCCTTTATATGGAGAATAAACATTTTTCCATTTATTTGTTAACTTTTATATTTTTTCACTGTGTGACTGGTATATTAACGTTCTTTGCTTTATTTCATGAGTTTTTTTTTTTTAAAGATATTTGAATCAACCATTTTATATAGAATCTTTATGCCTTCACAGGAATGTCAGAGCTCTAAAAATGGTTTTCTAACTTCACTTCCTTCTTCAGGATTAGCTGTAGACAACAAAGACCATGAATGTACAGCAATATATTTGATTTATGCAACAGAGAGTATTCTTTTTAAAGTATTAAATCATTTTTGCTAGGATTCTAGGTATCATGGATCAGTGCTTAAATAATGAGGAAATTTGCACATGACTATGTTGAGAAAAGAAATATATTATTTCTCTCTATATATACACTTATTTATGTTTTATAGTGATTTGTCAATTAGGAATGCATATGCTATACAGCAGTCCCCAACCTTTCTGGCACCAAGGACTGGTTTCACGGAAGACAATTTTTTCACAGACGGGGGTGGGGTGGCATGGGTGGGGGGATAGGTAGAGTTCAAGCAGTGATGGAGAGTGGCAGCTGTAAATACAGATAGAGCTTTACTCACTCACCCACCCACTGCTCACCTCCTGCTATGCAGCCTGGTTCTTAACAGGCCACAGACTGGTACCAGTTCGCTGCCCAAGGGTTAGGGACCTCAGTTATGTAAGACATCTTTTGCAAATTCAAAAATTGTACCATCGTTCCTTGTACTCTTTTCCTTTCTTCTAGTGTTTTCTCTATTTGTGAAAATAACTTAGAGTTATTTGTGCAAGCTTATGAACTGAAAATTTCTAAATACTGAAGATTGAAATTAGAGGGGGAAAAAAATACCTGTTTATCATGTGACATGAAATCATCTGTTTCCATGGTTCTGGTGTTATACAACTTTCCCGATAAATGCACTGAATATCTACAGTAGCGATGCAATCCACAAGCCTGGCAGGAGCAGTTTTCAGCATTCTTCAAATGGATACTTACATTAGAATAATTTTCTACCCGCTCCTGAAAAGAATTTAAAAATGTAATAAAGTTTAAAAGAGAAAAAATAACAATAAAATAAAAATCTAACCAAATTAAAACTGATCTTAGGAATCACAATAGGAAGAGATATTAAGAGCAAAATACTGTGGTATTTCTTATTTTAATAATGAGCACACAGTAGGTATTTGACAAGATATTTTTAAATTTAAAAAAATGAATTTATACTCTTGGCTATTAAATGAAAAGAAATCAGACTACGATAAAAATTAGCTCCTAGCCGGGCACGGTGGCTCACACCTGTAATCCTAGCACTCTGGGAGGCTGAGGCGGGCGGATCACTCAAGGTCAGGAGTTCGAAACCAGCCTGAGCAAGAGCGAGACCCCATCTCTACTATAAATAGAAAGAAAGAAATTAATTGGCCAACTAAAGATATATATAGAAAAAGTGAGCCGGGCATGGTGGCGCATGCCTGTAGTCCCAGCTACTTGGGAGGCTGAGGCAGAAGGATTGCTTGAGCCCAGGAGTTTGAG
>CAUYRT010097996.1:0-59642 GCA_963574885.1 Lepilemur ruficaudatus
GCTAGTCAGTAAAGTCTGGAAGAGGCAACTACTACAGAATGTAACAAGATAAGTCAACTTGAGTGGTAATATATTTTGGGAAATCAGCTCACTACAAATTGTGACTGTAAGTATTGTACTGTAAATGCTTTTTAATTTTCCCCCAATAAAAAAATAAATAAATAAATAAAACCAAAAAAAAAAAAAAAAAAAAGAACGGGGATCTGGGGATGCTCTTCTCTTCTGGATTTTGCCCAAGAGGATGCTCAGAACTTTTTATAACATGCTCTGTGGGTTTCCCTACACGTTCACTGTCATGCCACTGGGCTGGGCATTCAGACGCACTGCACAGTGGTCACTTGGATGTTTACTGAATGTTCTGTTTCGTAGGAAACAAAATTGTGGTTATCCTTAAAATACATGCCATTTATTTGGATTTTTTTATGTCATAACATTTCCTTTTATAGAATGCCAACTATCCAAACCTTTTATAGTGCATGAAAATAGTCACTGTCCTCCCATTAACTATTTCATACCTCTTTTTGTCATGTTAAGGTGCAAAAACCTGTAGAGAAAGTATAATTCAAGGAGGACTCTAATTTAACTCATTATTGTAATAATACTTAAACTTTTTCTTTCATGAGATTCAAAATGTCATATGGGAGCTTTCTCATTAGATTATTTTTTATTTACTTATTTATTTTTGTTAATAAACACAATACAATTTTGTTGACACAGATAACAAAATTTATTGGCACAGATAACAAATTATGCTTGTATCACTATTTATCAAGAACTTTCAAATTGGTATTAATTGATCAACACTTATGTGCACATATAGTAGTAACATTCATCAGGTGTCAGGCAGGTGGGAGTGGGGAGGAGGGGATAGGTATATTCACACCTAATGGGTGCAGTTCACACCACGTGGAGGATGGACATGCTTGAAGCTCTGACTCGGGCGGGACAAAGGCAATATATGTAACCTAAACATTTGTCCCCCCATAATATGCTGAAATAAAAAAAAATAATAAAATAAAAATAAATTAAAAAGAACTTTCTTATACACGATAGTCTACAAATCATTATCTGGGACAAAGTCTTCCAGTTTCATGGACCTTTGAACTTATAAACCTAAGAACAGTAACATTTTAAATTTGGTTCTCATTATGTTGGACTATATGCTCATCTAGATGGGGACAACCGAATTGAGGTTTATCTGTGTGCTATCTTGTTAAATAAATTCCTGAACAAATTATTGGTTTAATTATGATTACACAGGAAATGTTTCAATTACTCCTAAAAATAAGCACACTCAGACATAGAACAAATAGGCAAAGAATTGATTTACTGATTATAATCCATTTGTGTATATTATTAAAGTAGGTTTTCTTATGGGTTTACAGGACATCTCTGGGCTACTTTCATTTATTTGTAAGAAATGATATGTCTCATATTTTTCATTTACTTAAGCTAAATTGTTACTCAGTTAAGTGTAATTAATGAAGTTCCAATGTGGAAAGAATGTCTTCCCTTTCAGCATGGTCTGAGGATATCCCAACACATTTCATAGACAATAGCCAACTCTACCCTTAGTGCAAAAAGACAACTGAATTTGTGTTCTTGGAAACTGTGCAGAGAGCTCTGTGGGGAGAGAGAATATTACTTGTACAGTTAATTAGAACATAAACAAGTAAATGATCATATTCAAATATACAATGAAGCTGTGAAGATAAAAACATTTTAGATTTTCAGTAGTAATTAACTCTTTTCACTTTGTGTGTTACATACTTTTCAGTAATGCGAAAGATGCTTGGAAAGAATAACCACAGAATTAATGTGCATGAGAATTGCCAGGGCATTTTGTAAGTATCAATCTAAATAGCTAATAAGGAGAATATGGAATAAAGGGAGAAACAATAAGAAAATGTTTGCATACCATAACAAACATATATTATTATTATTACATGAAATTTGCAACAGCTACTAGCAAAGAGAAACATGGGAAACAAAACAAAGCGAATGTGCAATTGTAGAAATTATAGTCTGATATAAATAGAAAACAAGAATTATGTTTTTCCAATAGAAAAATAGTCATCTAAAAAATGAAAGAATGTATGTCCTTCCAAGAAGAAATAATAAACATTAGAAAACAGTCTGACAATGTTTTCCTGACCCATTTTACATGGTTCATAGAATCTTACATATTTTTGTCATAATAAAAAATTAAACTCTAAACAAATTAAATTAAGGTAAAATTTGGTATCAAACCAACATCCAAGTGATAGAATTTTTCTTTGTGTGAATAGTAAAATTACCTTTTCCTGCCTTGTTTATTTCTGAAAATATAGGGACCCTTTCCCTTCATTCGTTCATTCATTCATTCATTTAACAAATATTTATTAAGCATGTTAATTTACTATATTTTGGACATACAGTGCAAAGAAAGCAGATATGATTCCTGCCCTCACAGAGCTTAAAAATTCTCTCAAACATCTGTTTTTATCCAACCTATGAAATGGAGCTCTGTGCTCAAAAATTTCACACAGCTATTGGAATCTTTCAGCTTTGGAATATTGCAGGGTATATCTTTTCTCACAGGTAACATACTAGCAAGTTGCACAATTTAATAAATCAAATGCAGTGAGAACAAATATTGCATTTAACACTTTCTGTTTACATATGGCTATTTTGGTTCACAGTCAATTAAAGTGCCTCACCTTGCTTTTGAGTCTGATTGACAGGATTTATTTTACTACTAGAATCTTGAGATCTGAGGTTGTAAGCACTTTGAGTTTTGTTGTTTTGGAAATCCGAGAGGACTGAATTCAAAGTTTTGCTGCACTAAATCATAACTTCATTCATTCTCTTTCAGCAAGTATTTGTTGAGGAAAGCAGACAAACATCCCTAACATTATAAAGCTTACATTCAAGCAGAGGAAGGCAGATAAAGAATGGTAGGCATAGGGAAAAAGAACTATGGAAGAAAGAGGAAGTAGAACAGCTTAAGGGGGATGGGAAGTGGGGGTGTGGGCGTAGGGTGTAGGGGTGGGGAGTTGGGGGGCAGGGGAGGGTCAGAGAGAAAGGTTGGAATGTTAAATGTGGCAGTTAGTTAGGATGGGCGCCATTGAGCAGAGACTTGAAGGACTTGAGGGAATGATCTGAGTAGATTTTAGGAGGAAGAATGTTCCAAGCTTCGAGAACAGAACAGCGGGGCAAAGCTCCTAAGGAGGAGCATGCATAGTGGAGGGCAAGAAGGCCAGTGTGGCTCCAACTGAGTGAGGGATCACAGCAGGAGAGGAAATCACGGGGTAGTTTAGTGTGAAGGGGAGTAGGTTATGTAGAACCCCATAGCCCATTCATTGTCAAGAGTGAGACAGGAAAAGCTTTACAGAGTGTTGTGCAGAGGAGTGATGTGATTGGACTTATGATTTTAAAGGGTGACTCCAGCTGCTTTGTTGAGAATATGCTGCAGGTAAACATGCAGGCAGGGAGAGTTGGTAGGAAGCTCTCATAGAAATCCAGGCAAGAGATATAAAAAGCAGTTGGATTTTGTATATATTTTAAAGGTAAAGTCAACAGAATTTGCTGATGGATTGGATATGACATGTAGGAGAAAGAGTCAAGATGACTCTGTTCAGAAACCTTGTGTGAAATATACCAATCTGCAAGCCTTGACCTCCGTTTAATTCTATATTTCACGTATTTCAAGTGGCCTTGTATCCTAATCTAGTGATCTAGTGGTATTTTTTTTTTTTCAAGCTAATCCTTTCAGCAGTTATCTCTTGAACACTCACCATGTGGTAGATGTTGTGGAGGATACAAAATGAGCAAAACATTAATTTTGGTCTCAAAAAAGATCACAAGAGATAATACAATTAGAAGATGAAATGCAGCATAGAGGAGAATTGGATCCAATGTTATGGGAGTCAAAGAATAGAGCTCTTTCTTCAGACTATGGAAAAAGGGAAGGCTCAAGTCAAGTTATCCTCAACAGCTTTGAGAATAATGTGAGCTGAGGATTGCTGAACTGAGACGCATTCCAGGTCAGCACATAGACGGGCACAACGTCAGGTCCAGGGGAGATGAGTACAGGTTGGCTGGAGGGAATGCTGGAGGAAAAGATTGAACAAGTTGTCCTTATATGGCAGAATACTTTGAACCAAAGAGGTGGCAGAAAATATCAGAATTGTGGGTATGTACAAGAAACATGTCAGATAGGACCATAGGACTGGCAAGATACCAAAAGTAAGGTTGGGGGTTAGAGTGCTGTTATTGAGAGGGCTGTCATGCCAAAACTGAAATTGGAGCATAAAGAGAAAGGACCGCCTCCTAAAACCTTTCCACCTGGACTACACAGGCAGGGTGAAACAGGAAAATTACGATCAATTCCTTGGCAAATAATTAGCACATTCCCCTTTTCCCAGCAGCAGGTTTAGGAGCCTAATTTTCTTGGTCCTCTCTCTCCTTAAAATATGATTATGACTTGTGTGATGTTAAAGAGTCTTGGGAAAGAAAAGAAAATGGCAGATATAAGGCTGATTCTTTTAATATAGAGACTAAGAAGTCCAGAAACATTTTTGTTATATTATAAAAGACCTTCCAAGGTTTACAGAAGATCTTTTCAAAGCTCTTTTGAGCTGAGAGCCACAAATAATCACCTGCTCCAGTTCTGTTCAGTTCTTCTTCTTAAAACTGAACTGAAATGTAATTCTGGCTTCTCTGACTGGAAACTTCTTCCGGTATTTTCCTTAATGGAGCACAGAGGCAGAGGAGGTGAGGAGAAGGTCACTACTTTGAAGGTCTATGAAGCTTAAAATGTTCTGGCTACAGACTTTAGCTGAACCAATTTTGTTTTCCATGGTGAAGTCTAACCAAACGAAATCTTGGGAATGTGCCCAAAGAGCTTGCATTGAATATTTGAATTTTAGAAGGCAAAGAAGCAGAATTGATTATTTTGGCAAAGAGCACATTATCCACAAGGTGTTTCTTCACCCTTTCTAGAATTTTCAGAAGTGTTGAAAATAATGAGAAACAAACACTAGGCTTGGAAAGAAGCATTCAGGAGAGAGCTTCTTCCAGCCGGACATTTTTCAAAGACCTCAGTGGCAGGTTTGGGCAGCATACTTTGAAGGGAGACAGCATGTTTACTAATGAATATGAATAGCGTTTCCTTATGGGCCATATATTTTTCTAGTAGGAAATGGATAATCTACTATGACATTTCGGTGGGTTGGAACAAGATAGATAAATCAAATACAAGTTGCCCTGTTTCTTTTTCAAATGAAAAGATAAATGCCTTAATGGATTAGCAATCATGAAATATATAAGTGTTTGTAATACAGTACTGCTTTATAACACCATCTGCTAAAGAATGGTATTTATTCAGCCACTGATATGAGAACAGATTTTCTTCCACATTATGCAGGGAGGAAGTACATCCTAGTGTTAACGAGCATGCACTTTGTATTTAGCCAGCCGAAGTACTAATGAAATTCTTTAGTTGACAAGCTGTGTAATTTTGATAAGGTTACTTAACCTCACTCTCCTCATCGATTAATGGTACAATAATAATCCTATCTTTTAAAGTCATTTAGTCCATCAAACAAGGTCGTGTATAATACGCGTTCTGCCAAGTGCCTAACACATGCAAGCACTCAATAAATAATAGCTATTATCATCATTCCACTGCTCAAAATTGGCTACACACAAAATGAGCTGTTTCAAAGTATTTGAAATGTCTGGACTGAATGCTTTTTAAAGGAGTGCTGGGGAACTAGATTAATGAGTTCTCCTCTGGTCGAGGCAAATAAGTCTCTATACTAAAACCGAGGAATATGGTCAGTTTTAATAGGCTAGTTTATGCTGCAGTAACAAACAATTCCAAAATAACAGTGCCTTAAAACGACACACGTATATTTCTTACCCACACTACATGTCCATCTAGGGTAAACAGGGCCCCAGGCTGGTACAGCAGTCACCATCTCACACACTGCCATTGTCATACCAGAGAGAAAGAGACACCTAGAGGGTTTTGAATTAGCAGTTGAGGGTTCTGGCCTGGAGATGACGTACACATCCTTTTCATTCACAATTTGTTGGACTCATATGGTCACACTCAAACACGAAGGGGCCAGGACGTGAAATACTACCATGTTCCAGGAAGGTGGAAACTGGAAATTTAGTAGTTAACACTGATGACTATCAAAGGGCCGTAGACATAATTGAAAATTGACTCTTATAGATGGTGGTACTTGAGGCTCTGTTTATTAAGTTAAAAAATAATGAACTAAAATTTATTAAAGCAATAGTGATATATGGTGCTTCTGGACTCTGAGTGAGATTGGGGACCCATCCAAGTTGGTGGTACATACCACCAATTGCCCTGAGTTTTTGGGATACGTGATCCTATAAGCAGTGCTATAGATTGAGTTCTTCTGCTAAAGATGTCCAAAGTCATATTTATTCTCTATGGCCTTTTCCCACCATTCAATGCTAGTTTAAATGGCTTTATCTGTTTTTGTCTCACATCTAATGAGTTTAATGTGTTCTAATTGTATGGCTCCATTTGGCGCATTGGATGCTATGGCCGAGAAACGCCATATAAAAAATATTGTTATTGTTATGATGATGAGTTCAAGCACCGGAGGAAAAATTGTGAAATAACTTAGTACTGGAGCTATCATTATTTTCAGCAAAATGAAGTTTGGCTTCTTACTACACTGGTAAGCCTTGAAGATTAAGTGGTATCTACAGCATGTATCTTAGCATTGGGCTAAGAATATTAGTGCATATTTTTTTCCACTAATTAATTTTATTCATTCTTGTTTCCATTGTGGTCAGACTGGCCAGCTACATTACTTAATTTAACCCTTAGTGCTGATCAGTTGCCAGTTAGCTGTGAGGTTGAGCAATAGTTTGTTTCATGGCTTTAAAAATGTTTCATTAAGACAGGAGGTGCATGGAGTTCTGGAAAAAGGGACTGTTTAGGTCTCTTCCCTCATGATGATGTGATATTATGTTCCCATTACTTGAATATTCATTATGGTTTCCCACATGTTTTTGGCTACCTTTGTTTCCTGCAACTGTTTACATTATTAAGTTGATCTGGCTTATAGAAACATAGCTTGAACTCTGTATATAGTTAGAGTGGCTTGGGATGTTCACATAAATTGGGTAGATTCCCTTTTCACCCTAAAAGAATCATGGAAGGTTTCTCAAAGGAGGTGAGACAAAGCAGCCAGGCTCTTGTTACTGCAGGGCCTCAAACCACAGATGGAAAACACTACAGGGCTAATCTGAGGAATTCTCAGGCGCGTCAGGCACTGGGTCCTCCTTGTGCCTTGAACCAGATAACTTTCCACAGAGAGCACGGTGAAGACTTCATTCCTTTCGGGGTGAGTGGAGAGCATCACCTGACTTAGAAATAGGAGAAATCAGAGTGTGCTGTGATTCCAGGACTTCTTACAAGGGGAGAGGTGGCATATGACCAATTAATTTGAAAAGATGAGACAGTAATGAGTACATACTGCATAAGGAATCTGGTAGAATTCTGATCTAGAAAGACAGAGAGAACAGACTGGTCAAAAGATGAAGCCTAACGCTGTCCTTGACACGTTCTACTTCAGGACCCCTGAGTTCAGTTTCAAACTGAAATCATTCTCTCCTTCTGCTCTCTTTCTCTGCTTCACTGGGAAGCAATGCGGGCCAGTGTCAGAGATCTGGGATTCCAGAGCAAGACTCTCTGGGTGTGAGTCGTAGCTCTGCTGCTTACTAGCTGTGTGTCCCTGAGCAAATGTCTTCCCCTCTATGAGTCTCAGTTTCCCCATTGGTAAAATGGGCATGACAACAGTGCTTTCTGGTGTTACTGTGAGAACTGAATCAAGTAAATATGTGAAGTATATATAATAGTGTCTGGCACATAGTAAGTATTTGTTAAGTAAGTAAAAGGAGTTCCATGTTTCCAAGGTTCCTTCTACTGTAACTGGTTAAAAGTTACAAGAGTATAAAATTAATTTCTGGTGTATGTTCTGATGCTATTGGAGATGCTAAGTGTGTAATTCTAAGATGTGTGACTTGGGTAACCCATCTAGCCTCTCTTCTGTTATCAGTAGGAAGGGAAAACATACCTAGCTCAAGGGGTTATAATGAGGAATAAGCAAAATAAATATTTGAAAATCTCTTGTTATGTATAATAATATGTGCTTAAGAAATGGTTGATTCCCTCTTCCCTTTTCTCTTTACTTTAAACAACTTTGTCCCTGACTGTTAAAGATTTCTACAAGTTAAAACTTTTATCCTCAACCTGCTTTCACAAATCTACAATGCAGCTCACTTGCCAATGGTCTGGGAAGTCTAGGTCTGAAATTAGCAAGTGATCAAGGCTCTGTTAGAGGTATACTGAGTGCTTACTGTTTGTCTGGTACTGTTCTAAGGGATCTGTAAGAAGCAACATTTTTAATCCTCACAACTGTATAATGTAGGTACCAGTATCCATGCCATTTTGCGTATAAAGATACTGAGGCACCGATTCATTAAGAAAATTACCCAAGGAGATACCATCTATAAATGGCAGAGCCAGGATGTGAACCTAGACACTCTGCTTCTATTAATAGAACCTACAGTCTTAACCACCTTGCTATATCACTTCTGAAAAACAATGGCTATGAAGTCAGCAGATCTATATTTGCATCTGTTGTTTCTCTTCTGTACATTTCTAAACCTCTCTGAACTCCATATTCCTCTTTTGTGGTATAGAGATAAAATGCATTAGTAAATGCAAAAAATTACCTAAGGTTATTGTGAGGATGGAATCAGATAACAAATATAAATCACCTAGCCTCGAGCCTGGTATATAGTAAGCACTCAGTAAATAGTAGTTTCAAATGTTACCACGTATGACTTAGAAACTGTGACAAGATCCCTTCATGCCTACATTCACATCTTGTCAACTGCCAGCCCTCTAACTCTAGGTTCCATGAAGTTTATCAGTCTAGCCTCCCAGGTATGAGTATAAAGCAGTTGTATAAAGTAGAAAAGCTTTGTCATTTTCCTAGAACCATATAGAACCATCCCATAAAGGACCACAGGCAGTTGACACGTAGTCCTGACTTACAGGTGGGTATAACCAGCAAGCTGTGCCACCCAACTCCCTTTCCTATGAGAGCTGTGAGGACACTAAGGATCTTAACCATTTATCGCTAGACTAAGGTAGGCCCCTCACAAGAGCAGCACTTGGAGTTTCAGGTTTGGTTCTATCGATGTGCTGAAGTTGCTGTGGTGTGCATTTGTCTCGGTGTTTTTCATTTTGATTGCCTTTATTAAAGTAGAAAGAAAACACCCCACTTTAGTTTATCCCTTTATGGCTATGTTTCAGTATAAGAAAACTCTGAGTTGTTTTCTCTGCATTTTGCTATGAGGAACAAACTCTACAGTTGTTTCAAAACTAAAACTACCATAATTTATACCCTGGAGTCAATGGAGATTTGTCTATTAAAGGCCAAGAATATGGACTTTTTTAAAAAAGAAATGTACTTATCTCCAAAATGATGAGCTTTAGAGATTAATTTTTCATTTATTTAATTTGCTTCCTGTGGATGCAAAACATTTTTGATGCAATAGATTTTGGTAGAAAGCTCAGAGAGGAGAAAAAGGGCTGTATAAACAACTTATTTTTAAAACCTAAGCATCAGAGATGTTGGAATAAATACAATTGCCTTGGAAATATGTTGTTTTGGAATCAGGGCATTTAGATGGTAAATAACTTCTGATTTTATATATACTGGCCAAAATTCTTCCCTGAATTCCAGGCTTGTATAGCTAAGGGCCCACTGACATCTCTCCTTGGATATTTCACAGGCACCTCAATCTTAGTGTTTCCAAAAAAGAATGCTTGACTTCTGATGCCCTCAAAACTTGTCCATGTGGTCCACTCAGTCTTCTCCATCTGGTAAATGGAACCACCAGTTGTTCAATCAAGCAATACAAGATTTTTCTTTGATTCTTCTCTTTAACTCTGCAACTACCTTGGCCTATGTGTTCATCAGTACATCCTCTCATTCTATCACCAAGATACCTCTCAAACACACCCACTTTTCTCAAACTCTGCAAGTACCATTCTAGTCCGAGGCCACCATCATCTCTTCTGATCCACTCACAACAGTCTCCAAATTCATTGTATTTTCTGCCTAGCAACAAGAGTTTTCCCTATTATAAGTCTTGTCACTGGTTTGCTTAAAACTCCGGTGGCTTCCCCCCGAACCCAAAGATCCAAGTTCACTACTGTAGCCTATAAATCCCTGTGCATTCTCTTCCCTGCTTCTCCCTGCAACTTTATCTAGTACCTCACTTCTATCAAATTATGTTCTAACCACACTGATCTTTGCATGAGCAGTCCTGTTTATGCTGCCTGGAATCTTCTTTCCTCCACTATTTGAATTGATGGCTCAGCCTCAGACAGCTTAAAAATCATCTAATCAGCTTGGCCTTCTCTGCACATCCCATTTAGAATAGCCCTTTTCTCCCACCTCACCTCCTGTTTACTGTGCTTATAATATTATCCCCTTTTCAACTGTTTTTTAAATAATGTTATAATTTTTATCAAATTTTATCAGTTTATTTGTTTTTGTGTGTTCATTGTCTCCCAAATCAGAAAGTAAATTCCATGAGAGTAGAGTATGTTTTATTTGCTAATATATAATATTTATATCATACAGCCCAGATCTTGACACAGGAATAGAATATATGTAGAATAAATTAGTGGATAAATAAATTCATTAATATGATATGAAGAGTATTTATTTCAATAGCTTTAATTGTTGGCAATCATTAGTTCAACAATTTTGTATTAAATCACAAAGCATGAACCATGGAATCTGACAGTTAGGAATTCTTGTAATAGTCCTTTCACTTACTAGCTAGGTAACCTTAGAAAAAATTAACTCTTTAAAAAGCCTCAGTTTTCTGATATGTAAATGAGAATTATAATAGTCTCTACCTTACATAAATTGAAAAGTCCAGTGAAATAATGAAATTAAAAACTCAGTCCACAATCATAGCCTGTGTGTGTGTCTGTAGTGTGTGTGTCTAAGAAAGAATGCTTGCCATTATTTTCTTCATTTTATAGGGACCATGAAAGACATTGAACCTATTAGTAAACACAATTGGCATTGTTCCTGCCCCCATAGGGGATACGGGCAACTAAATAGACAATTTAATGCTAAGTGCTGTCGAAGAGGATACACAAGGTAATATGTGCTACTCGAATGTTCTTGCTTCAAGGTCAAATGAATATTCATTGGTTATATTCCATCAATTACTTAAAATCTTGCCACATTTGTATTCAATAGATTTGCTTCGTATTTGGATCTTGATTTTCTCATGCAATTTTTTTCTAGAGTTTCTAATTTTTTTCTTGCATGATGTAACTTTTTCTCATTATTATATTTTTCCAAATTTTCAGTTATACTAGTTATACAATTAAGGCTCTTTTTGTCTTGTTAGACTTCCGTCTTGCATGTCTCTGTCCTCCTCCGTCTCTGCCTTATTGGCTCTCCAAGTCTGAGCTGTCATACTGGATCCTTCCTTCCTTCCCTGCACTCCTTGGTAGGTCTTCATTATGTACCACAATTTTCTTTCTATTTTCTTTTTCATTTGCTCCTATATTTTACTGGAGTCATCTTCAAGAAATTTACTCACTATACTTTCTTAGTCTTTATAAATTTACAAATGACTTATATTTTATTAATCATACGATTCTAGGTTTGACAATATTTTCTCTTTAGAAGGTTGAATGCAAGCACCACTTCTAGTTTTCAGTAAAAACTAGAGAGAAGTTTGGTGCATGCTAATTTTATTTTCTAGACACTCATTTCCACCCTTCTGCCCCCTTGCTTACTCCTAAACTGTTCATCCCTCCTCCGTCCCGGAAGCATCGCAGACCTTATTATTGTTGATATTCTGAAATTTCATGTGAAGATGTCAAGATGTAAATATTTTCTTCATTTATTGTGTTGTATTCTCAGTTGACTCTTTCAGTCTAAAAACATAGACTTTCTTTTCCACTCCTCGTTATCATTTGTTGAAAGATTTCTCCTCCTTCCTTCTTTCTGCTTCCTTCTTTCTGGGATTCTTGTCTGTTTTATGAGAATGCTGAGCTTCACATTTTAGTATATTTTTCTCCCTACATCCGTAGGGAAGCCTTTTACTTTATTTTCTAAATTCCTAATTTTGACAATAATATTGAAAAAATGTAAGTGCTAAATCTTGTTTCAATTGTATCTTTTGTATAGCCTTCTATTCTTGTTCTGTTTTTAGTTACATTCATTTTTTCCATTTTTTTCTCTTTTATGTGGTTCTCATATTTTTGGTGATCTTTGGTTGGTCATTCTTTTATAGAAAAAGAGATCTGGGTGTCCAGCATTGATTTTCTTTGTTTTTGAGGATGTTTTCCACTCTTATTGCATCTACGCTAGATGGGAATTCTCCTTGGACCCAATTCTTCTTGGCTCAATATAGCTTAACTGACAGGCTTTACTTAGAAGGAGTGGTTTTGACATGGACATGGAGCCATAGACAGGCTATGGGCCCCCTAAATGTAGGAGTCAGAAAGGCTTTGCTCTGGGGCACCAAAATCCACATTACAAAATTTAACTTCCTCTATACAACTTTCTTAAACATCTTTTTGAAAGAACTGGTTGATGTTTTGTGTGTAGTTAAATTCTGGCTGCTTGTACTCTACTCTTACAAAGCTTGCTCAAAGGTTATAGCAGATCCAAACTGGACTCATTTTTCTATATTAAGACATTCATTCTTTTTGCTTTCAGTTCTGTTTCTATTCCCTATTCTGTGTCTCTCATAACCACTGATTTTAAGATCAGAGCTTTTTTTGTGGGGGGGGGGAGTGGGGAAGGGATGAATTGGCATTCACCTGCCTCCTTATGGAATATTGTAGAATTAGCTTTCTTTAAGTCTTTTGTCCATCAACATGAGCCCATCCCTGTGGTTCATGAATTTGTCAGAAATATCTCATTCGCTAGTGATGCTCCTTTTATTCTATTCATTCATATAAAGTTTTTTGTTTGTTCAATTTCTATACTTTTATTTCAGTGGGGTTTCAGAAGAATGTGAAGGCAAAATAGATACTCAAGGCCAAAAATTACAATTTGAAATTACCGTACAGTTTGGCATCATTTGGATGCACTGTAATTTATTTAACCTGTGCCCAGATTTTGGACATATTTTTCTATTTTTTTCAATATTGTAACTATTTGACCTTTTTTATTTGGAAGAGAGAAGTTAAAGATAAGCCTACAGGGGCAGTATATAAAAGAGTGAGAAGATACACACCTAGTCCTAACAAAGGTAATCTTTGGAAGCAGAAGGAAAATTCAAGTTAAAAAAGGAAAGTCTAGAATCCCACACAAAGAACTCTCATGGGCTATAGTTTAGAAAGCTGTGTACAAAATTGAGAGATGTTAAAGAGTATTGAACAGATTTAAAAGTCTGCATAGGTCCTCACCTATAAAATTTGTCAACATTCCTCATTATTTCCATAAGGAAAAAATTCCAAAGTAGGATTTCTCCATCCGAATATGTGAACACTTTTAAAATTCTTGATATTTAGTTTATAAATTTCCCTCCAGAAGGATTGTACCAATTTATACTCCTACCAGCCACCAACCTCTTAAAAACAAACAAAACTACCCACACAATTTGCTAATTTTATAAACAAAACTATATCTTGTTATTGTTTTCATACACATTTCTTAGATTATTATGGATCTTAAATGTTAACTTTATTATATTACTCAATGCCCACACCAATCTTCATAGATACTGTCAACCTCATTTTAGAAATGTGTAGACGGAGGCTCTGGAACCTTAAGAATTCTCAAGTTCACACAGCTTTCAAGTGTTTAAAAACATATGAGAACATAGATATTACTTTGCCCCAAAATTTTAAGGACGTGTGACTTGCTCATCTATTTTTAAATACAAGGTCAGATTTTTCATTCTTTCTAGACCTTAGATATAAATAATTATGTCAAACATTTTCTACTTCTTGAAACACATGTATTTTATGAACTCTTTGTTCCCTGTGTACAAAGCTTAAACAAGGAGGAACGTCCCTGCTGCATAGGATTATTGCACAGGGTTGCAAGAACAGATTTCAAATGGCTCATGGAAACTTAGCTTTGTCTGAGATCTTGATGTTACTTTTTATGTGCTCCAGTGCAGTATATTTGTCTTTATCTTGGCAAGTCTAAATAAATTGCCAAGTAATGCCATTCTGCCAACCTGCATGCTCTAAGATGTTTTATGCAAAAGGTTAACTGCCCTTTACCCTAAACTAGTAGCACTGTCTTCAGTGTAGATCTGGAAGTTACCAGGAAAGTGCGGTGAATAGTGGGAGTGACACAAGTTGAACTGCCCTTTAGTGTGGTGGACCTGGAGAGTTCCCTCATTAAGCACTGCACGGAGGATAAAAGTCCAGGTTCTTAGTTCTGATACTACAATGTGGGTGTGGTTTTTACATAGTGTAAAAACGTTATGCTATGTGAAAGAAGCCAGACACAAAGGGTCACAAATTTATAAGGAATATCCAGAATAGACAAGTGCATAGAGACAGAAGATAGATTGGTGGTTACCTGGGTTTGGGGGAAGGGAGGAATGGGAGAAACTGCTTAGTGGGTAAGGAGTTTTATTTTAGAGTGATGAAAATGTTTGGAATAAAATAGAAGTGATGGTTGTGCAGTGTTGTGAAATGTACTAAATGCCACCGAATTGTTCACTTTTAAATGGTTTATTTTATGTTATGTAAATTTCACCTCAATAATTTTTTAAAAAATTTCCAAGTTCTGAAACCCAACAGACCTGAAATTGGATCCTGACTCCATCATTTTCTAGCTGTGTGACTTTGGTCAAGTTACTTTAATTTCCTAAACTTAACCCTAACTTTAACACTTTTACCTTAAACTTCCATTCCCTTCAGTATCCTAATATGGAAACAAAGATTACTAATAGTCTACCTACCAGACAGGATTGTTGTGAAAATTATATGAGATGATGTACATGAAGCTTTTGGTACAGTGGTTGATACATTGTAAGTTTTTAAGAAATGGTCGCTGCTATGACAACAATAACTACTAACTACTTACTGCTGCTACGACATCTACCAGCACTAATGTTGCAACCCAGATTCTTGGTATACTCAAGTGACTATTTTCCATTCTGTAGTGTCATTTTGGGTCATTCAGGCAGGATAAAATCACATGACATCGACTCCAGGAGGCTTGTGTTCCCTCAATGGAGACCTTCTTTTGAAAGACGAGGTTTTGGATTAAACCTGTTTTAAATTAATGTCAAAATGGAACAGAATCTGAGAGCAATGAGTAAGGAGCAAATCTCTAAAACATCAAATTCTCAGGCCTCTTGGGAGAGTCATGGACCTTGCTTCCCAACATGTACTATACTTGTGTCCCCTTTCCTGAAAAGGGACTATCCCTTGACAAAACAGTCATGTACTGGGGAATTTAAAAGAAAACGTGAGAAGAGATGAATTCCATAACCTTCAGAGAAGAGAAAACTGTAGGCATCGTTGAAAGTTGGTAGTTTGTAGTGGATGGTATGTGTCACACAGAAGTGCTGCTGGATGGTGCTAGGAGACCTATGTCTTCTGTCTCTATCAACAATGGCATTCACAGAAGTATTTTTATTAATGGAATTCTCCAAAGAGCTAAAAGCACATTTCCTGCTTTAGTGACAGATGTTCTGTTACCCATAGATGCTTTGGTTTTATTTCTTCTGCCTATAGGCTCCTCAAATCAAGAGAAATCCACAAAATAATTTTCTGAGATAGAAATGTACTGTTTTACAAATTTTTCTTGTGACTATTATCCAATTGGTTCTCTTAAAGCCTAATCAAATGAGAAGTAAAGGAAAAAACATACATACCACGTATGGAAAGAAGCAACAAAGGCAAATTTGTTGAAACATGTTCCCTAATGTCCCTTTCGTCCATGGAGGAGTGAGAAGTCAGAAGCCACTAATTGGTATAGAAAGTTCATGATCTTTACTGAGAAGCAGTTCCAATGGACATGGATTTTCATCTAGGCCCTATTATTAGCCATGTGGCCTTGAGAAAACCTTAGATTTTTGGAATTTACTGTCATGATGTGAAGAACGGGGATAGAAAAATTCATTTCCAACAGTTGTTGAAGCTATTGCTTGATTTACTCTGTTTAAAGTGATTTAGTGCCTAGCAGAGAGCTGACAATAAATGTCCTTTTCTCCTAACACCACAAGCTTCAAGAGAGATGTGGCAGCTTTTGTAGTCATAGTAGCGAACAAGTTGTGTGCATTATTATGGGTTAGGGAATGATCACTTAGTGCTTTCTGTCCATTATCTCAATTAGATCCTTACTTCAAGTCTGTGGGTAAACATTATCATACCTAGTTTATGGTTGTGGAACATGAGGCTCAGACTAGTTAAGTGATTTGCCCACAATGGCTCTGCAAGCAAGGATGACAGCTGAGATTGAAACCTAAGTCTCCATGACAAGGAAGCTTGCACATATAACCTCTTCTACCATCAAAAGGTTTGAACCAAGGTCCAGCTGAGGTTTAGTTGATCTACAGTCTGTTGAACTAAATCTTGGAACTATACAGTAGACACTGAATAGTCAACTTCTGGATTGCTTTCATGTGGGGTCAGATTTCTAGCCTCAGAGAGACGGGATCTATGGTCATTGTTATCTTGGGCCCAGGGAGTCCACTCAGTTGAGTGCCCTCCAAGTCTTTGTGATGTGACAGGAATGAAGCTTCCAAATAGGCCTGGCACATACTAGCTCCATACATGCAGCCCTGCTCCGTGGTGATGGGCAGGTCAGATGACCGCTGCACAGTTGGATGAACCTGAGTCAGGAAAAGCCACATGTGAAAATACATTTACTTCCAAAATTATGGTGCCCATGCAAGGCTGTAACTGGCACTCACTGATATTCTTGACATTCATTGAGAACACCCCAGGCTGCTTAGGTAATTAATTTCCTAGGGTTAGTCATTAACAGACTTCCTGCTTTCCTCCTTCTTTGACAGGCCCAGCTGTGAGATACAGTAAGTTCAAGATGTCAGAGGCCAGGCCTCCTCCCCTGCTTGGGCAGCACACGACGCACATCCTGAAGAAGGTCCTCCGATACGATGACAGGGCCATTGGGGAGCTGCTAAGCAGTGGCGTGGTGACCCAAAATGAAGCTGAGTAACAAAGGAAAAACGCTCTTTCTCAAAGCCACAATCTGAGTGCACTTTGCTGGCAAAGGCGATGCTCTGTGTGGACTCTTACCCCAATGCTGATGCCGCCGAAAGGAAGAGTTAGAGGAACTCCAGATTTCCTGCCTGGCATCTTCACAATGGCCTTGGTATTAATGAATCTAGTGCCTTTTAAATGTACCCCACCTTTTATTCCCTACCGTTTTTTTTCAGATAATGGTGTAATTGTGGATTTGTGGGATTTTTTTGGATAAAGATTTAATATTTTCCTGGAAAAATACCTCCTTATTCTAATTATATTGATGGCCTAAACATTTGCCCCCACCCCTCAGCCCACACAGGCCTGAAAAAGAGCAGATCTCTTGACATTTTCTACTTGTACATAAATTCTTCATTTAAATCTTTGTTAGGAAGTCAAAGCAATAAGCAGAATGACAGTCTCTGTGATTGATTTTAAACAGAATAACTTAATTTTGAGCTCATGAATGCTTTGTTAGTCTTCAATTTAAACCATGGACTTTGCTGACGTCCATTATAAAACTGAGCTTCATTCTCCCCCATGGAAGTAAATATTTGCTTTATGTTGTATTTCTGGTGATTTTATGATACATGGCAGAAAATCAATTTCCCTTAGTGTATTTAAGGATATAGGTATCTGTCTGCATGGGGAAGTGAGAAGTGGTTCTTCAATTGGACCCTTATTTTCAGCCAAATGCAAATGCAACAGGCTTTTAAATAATGATGAATAGGAGAATGACAGGAAAACATTGCTTTGTAGTCTGAATACCCACTGTGGAAGACTATATCATGCCTTAGTATTAAGTGTTTTAATCTGTCAGTGAATTTGAAGTATAGAAATATTTTCTGTCCAGAAGGTGAGAAGTGATTAGGACATATATTCCAGAATAAATTGTCACTCAAGTCTGCCAGGCCCGGGTATAGACCAGGGAATCAGACGACTCCATGATCAGTGTCTTGAGATGACCTCAACTCATGGCTGTTAGGCACACTTACTTTAAAGCAATGTCATTACATACCAAGTGGTAACTGAAAGCTGAATTGCAGATGTTTATCTTTCAAACTGTGATTTAGAGTACATTTTCTTTCTCTGTTATTTTTTATTAGAATTTTTGAATCATTTGTCCATGCTGTAAGGCCCAATATGTTTCTAGAATAAGAATTCCAAATAAACAGGAAATGTGTCTTTTCACAAGACCTCACGAGACTTTTCAGAAGATTGCCTACTAATTTTTGAAAGTAATTGTCCTCCCTGCTTTTCTTTAGTGAACATCTTATTCTGAGGAGCCCCTGCTGTTATTCCACTAGTTAGAATTCCATCATACAAGGGTAATTTGACGCCTTCTGCAGTATTTTCCCTGGATGGCTGATTCACAGATACATGTTTGAAGACATTCACTTCAGGTCAGGTGTTTAAGCAAAATTTCTTTATGTTTATGCAATCAATATGGACAATGGAAAAAAGATTAGATGACTGAGAATTGGCCAAACCACATATCTTACAAAGCAGACCCACCATTTTTCCTACCGATCCATGCAGATATCTTGAAATGGGAATTACTTGGTAACTGAGCAGTAATCCTGAATATCTGGGTAGCCATATGTAGGTGATATCGATCATGCATAGAAGTCAGAAAATGCTTGTAGTGGAATCATATATGTAGCTTCTAGATTTCCACCTACACAACTAAAAATGTTGAGGAGAACTTTGAACCTGCTGGTCACCCAACAAAAAGCATTTACTGTACTCTACCAACTTAGCAAAAGAAATAATTTGGAATATATTTCAAGTTCAGATGGATAATTAGTCCTGAAAGAAACAGTGTGCTTGCTAAAATTTCTAGCAATATGCCCCAGATCAAGTTATGCTTATAAACAAATGTGCTGTTTTAATTATCAGGGCCTATTATCTTACACATTCCTGAAACTGAGCACACTACTAAGATACCATATGCTCAAGTTCAGTTTGTGTCAAGGCCTGCCTTCTGGCAGGTTTGTGTCTAAGGTTGACCTAGAAAATTTCTTGAAACTCAGTGGATTAATCATTATGGAACTGGGGAGGGGTTCACAAGGAAATGGGCTTCTTTCTCTTTATTTATTTATTTATTTATTTTTTTGTAAACTTTTTACTGCTGTGACTTTCTGGTTAATCAAGCATGATATTTTCCAGCAAGCAGTCTGATATGCTGAGTTTTTCCCTAGCAGAAGAGAAATGAATATTGATCAACTCGGTGTGACTACCCCAGTTACTTGGTATGAGCTTGTCTTTGATCCATCTGCTGGGGGTATGATCATGATTTAAGAAAACAAAAGAGATATCACATGGGCTATTTCCTACCAGGACATTAGGCTACTAAGCTTGGATAGCACCACAGGGAGGGTATCTGCACGAAGACTTCACTACCCTTGCTTTTAGCTTTCCTGGGAAACTTGTACCCACTCATATCTCACCGGAATTTGTTATTTCCCCACTAACTCTTTCATGCCATGGCTTTGGCATGTTTTGTTTTAAAAGCTGCATAGATGTGAGACTTGCTGGTCACCCTCCCACATAACTCACTGCTGCTTTCATCCATATGATTCATTCCCCAGATAATGGATGTAAAGGGTGTAAGAACGAAGGCCAGGCCCAGAGTTGGACAGTCTGACAATCTTCAGCCTCTTCTTATAGCCTCTCACATTGATTCCCAATTGGCAAAGGGGATGAGTGGAAAAAATGCTCACCCTTCTTCCTTTATACCCTAGCCCTGGGCTATTCATTTTCAACGTTGCCCCCTAAGGTTTTGATACTCCCCTTGCATTTGCATCTATTCATGGGAGACTCCCTGCTGTGGTCAGCCCTTATAACTGGTGGGTCTCTTGAGCTACAGTGGTCCTGGGATAAATGATTACATATGTTGATTGTAGCATCAGTGATCTTTGGGAGGTCAGAATATCAAGCTCACTCCTCTTCCTTCTTGATTTTATGGATATAGTACATGTGTTGTCTGATAAGAAGGATAAAGCAGTTCAGAGAAAAGGTGCATATTTCCATTTCAAACAGCAGTTAGGGGAAACAAAAAACACATCACGGAGATTCTTATGCTGAGGTTGAAAAGTTTTCTCAGGCATTGGAATGTAATTGCATTTCTTACAATCCCAGTATAGCAATACTAGGGTTAAATGTTTTATAAATTACTACTTTTGTTAGATGCTTAAATAGTTTCTCTGTACGGACATACCACACCATCTTCCCAGCACGAATGACCCTGAACTTCTAAACAAGGCTGGCAGTACGCAGGACAGGTTTATGTGGTGGGATTAGCAGAGCATAAGCAACTCCATAGACATGTTTCCCCAACACCCATTCAAAAATATGTCTTGCAGTATCACTTCAGGAGGTTGAAGCATTATAGACAAATGAAGGCAAATATTTTGCACTAATGCATTTATTCCACACACTAGGGAAAACAAGTACAAAAAAGGAGAGATTTGGAGGAGTGAGAGTTGGGATAGGTAAATGTAACTAGCAGGAAAGGGAAAGGGAAGCAGAGAGCACACCCAGGAGAGGCAGAGCCAAGGGCACATTTGCTGTGAAGACTGGAAGCCGTGCCTGACACGTGGTGCCAAGAGGGACGGGCAGGCATTGGAAAGAGCTCAAACACCACCCAGATAACAGAATTTATTCACCTCAATCTTTCATGAGAAATAGTTCTTTTTTCCTATTCATTAAGACCTTAGGGTTAAAGGGACAGGACAGGAAAATCACTACGTTGTGACCAGTTGCTGCCTCATTGCTGTTCCCTTTTTGCCTCTTTCTTTCTCGCTTTTCTTCTAGTTACTTCATTTCCTACCTTTCTTTATTCCCCCCCATTTTTTGAATCTCCTTCCCTCCCTCTCTTTCTCTACAGTAATGATTCTTTTTCCCCTTCTCCTGTGATCTTCCTTCTCCTTCTCCTCCTCCTTTTCTTCCTCTTCATCTCCTCCTCCTCTTCTTTTCTCTCCGTCTCTCTCCACACGCACACACACACACACACACACACACAAACACACAGTTACAGACCCACGTTACACAAGCATGAACTAGTACCCTGCTGGAGGCCATGCCTGGTCCCCAAGAACTTTCTCAGCCAGCTTTGCTGGGCCATGCAATGGGGAAGGGTGCAGCAAACTAAAGCATCTCATTCTTAAAAGCACAACAGAGCTGGAAATATCCAGTGACTTGGGCTTGGGCATCTGAACCCATGTTTCTCACACTCTGAGCTGTCAGCATTTTGTCTGGTTCTCTAGCTTTGCTTTCTGGAGTCCAGGAAAACCCCAGTGAAAGGATGTGGGCCCCGTATGCAGGCCAGAGGTGGTGCTCTAGACCTGCTAAGTGAATCCGTTAGCTGAACTCACTGACAAACCACGAAGAGATGACAGTGATCAAAACTCAAATGTTTTATGCAGCTACTCTCATACAACCCAGGTAACATGAGGTAAAATGAGTAGACTGGTGGGTCTCTGTGTGGGTACATTTCTGGGGGAAGGTTTATTAACTCAGCAAGCAGAGCTCTCAGATCTAGGATAGGCCCAGTTAGGGGAGGAACTACCTTTAATTTCCTGCACAAAATAGAAGTAGATTTACAAGACTCACCCCCATAAAGTAAGAACTCATTATGTATATATAAATGTATGTGTGTATATAATATGCCCCCTTTGCTTCCTTCTTCCACAAGCTGAACAACACTTAGACACATCCCTCACTAAACATAAAACATATTTATATTTCTCTCTCTTAGAATGCTGAATGGATAAAGTTCATCAATGCTGGCAAGCCTTTCCATGAGTTTTGTGATTGGTGTTAAATTTGATGCTATATAATGGTGATGATGACGATGGTCATTCCACATGAAGAGGGTGACACGTCAGTGTGGGCACACTCACCTGTTCTCTGGTCTATCGTGTTCAATGTTTAGCCATTGTTGCTGTGGACACTCCTCTCAGATTGTGTCCCTGAAACTCATGGGCCTTAGGGCTTCTGGAATATTCAAGGGGTTAAAGGGGAAGATACATAAGGGGCAGCAAGAAAGACCCTAATCATTTCAACCTTTGCAAATGTTCTAGAAATAACAGGATTCCCAAGAGGATCAGCTTTGTGTGAGCATATTGACAGAATCTGCAGAAAAATTTCCTCAGGCTGCCATGTCAGGGGAACATCATAGGTTTTCATCTGTTAATGTCCTAAGAATATATTCTTCTACGAGAGAGGACCTTAAAGGGTCCTGCCCACCCCAGCAGGTTTTTTGTATATAAATTTTCAGATGCAAGCTCCCATTTCTGATTCTTTCAGAAGGTTAAATGGAGTCAAAAGTTGCTGATGAAGTAAGTCAGAAGCAACTCTTCCAAAGACCACTGTTGAGGAAAACAAGAAAGTCTCGAGCACTTGGATGTACCCACTTAGAGGAGCATGATTTAGTGTGCTAGAGGACAACTTGCACACTGTTGAAACCTAAAAGACAGGGAGAGAGAGGCAATCCAGTGCCAACAAACTATGACTTCCCAAAAATTCTGAAAAATGTCAGAAAATGGATGATACCAATTTCCAATCAAATTTCTGATTCTTGGATAAATGAAAAAGAAGTGTGAGAGATGTCTCTAGTATGATATATATGACTCCAGTAGGAATCAAAAAATTGTTTTAGTAGGAAAACGTGCATGTACTTAAACACCCACTCTATAAGCAAATTGAATAAAAAACATAGTCCCACAAAATGAAAAGATACAACAGTGAATCATACAAATAACTTGTTTTGTTTTGTTTGGAACGTTTTCAAAATATTGGAGCATAAGGGAAAGGTAAGTACATCATTCTGTTTGTCTATTACCCCATGAATGAAACTTTTTCTGATCAGCACAATTAGAAGTGATCTTTGCATTTTGTTAGCTGTCTTAGTCCCCTGTACTTGTCTGACCAGAGCAGTTATCACACATTGAGCTATAATTACCTGGTTACTTGTGGCTCTCCCCCATTAAACTATTATATAATATAGTTGTGGGTATCTTAGTCACCATTGAATCTACAATACTACAGGGTAGGCAAGTTATTATAGTGCCTACCCTATGGGAGGTACACAATAAATATCTGTTGAATAGACATTCTCTCACCCACCAGATTACAAGTTCTATGAGAAAAGAACTGGTGATGTTTATTTTTTCTTACTCATAGTGTCTGTGATAGTCTTCAAGGATGGTCACATCAATCCCTCCCTCCCAATATGCACTTGCCTCTCCTCCCATCAAGAGATGCATTTTATTCCTCCCCCTACCTTTGATTCTAAGCTTGTCTTATAATTTGCTTTCTTTATTAAAATATTTTTATTTTAAATAAATTTAGATACACAAAAAATTGCAAAAATAGTGCATAGAATTCCCATGTACTGTTCATCCAGTTTCCACTAATGTTAACATTTTATATACCAGTGTACAATTATGTAAGTAGAAAATTGAGATTGATATAATGCTATTTACTAATCTATAAACATTATTCAAACTCTATTCAATCGTCTCATTTTGGTAGGCAGAATTCTAAGATGGTCCCCAAGATTCCTTCCCAGCTTCTGACATGCACACGCTCTCCCCCAGTTATTCAGCACTTCACCATACTAAGTGCTGCTATGGAAGGATTTTGTAGATGTAATTAAGGTCCAGTATCAATGGACCTTGAGATAGAGAGATTATCTGGGGGGAATGACATAATCACATGAGTCCTTTAAATCTGGGTCTGGAGATCAAAGACATTAGGGCAAAGATTTGAAGCACAAGGTGGACTTGACATGTGGCAAGAAGTCAGGTGACCTCTAGCAGCTGAGAGAAGTCCCCAGCTGACAGCCAGCAAGAAAACAGAGACCTCAGTCCTACAACCACAAGGAGCTGAATTCTGCCAACAACCTGAATATGTGTGGAAGTGGATTAATTCTCAGAGCATCCAGACAAGAACTGAGCCAAGCCAACACATTGATTTTAGTCTTGGGGAACCCAGAGTGGGAAACCCAGTCACACTGTGCTGGACTTCCGACCTACAGAACTGTGAGCTAATAAATGGTGTTCTTTTAAGCTTGGATTATGCAACAATAGAAAATGAATATTTCCACTAATTTCCTTTTTCTGGTCCAGGATCAATTCTAGCATTCCATATCACATTTAATTGTCATTTTTTTCTTAGTCGTCTCCAATTTGGGTCAGTTCTCCAGTTTCTTTGTTTTATGACCTTTATGCTTTTCTTTAAAAAAAACAAAGAAAATATTTTAGTATGAAAATTCTCAAACATAAAATGTTTGCTCAACCCACCACCCAGCTTCAACCATTATTAACTTATCATAAATCTTATTTCATCTATCATCCTCTTCTCCTAGCCTTTGTCTCCTGGAATATTTTGAAACAAATCTCAAACATTGTATCTTTTCATCTAGAAACATATCCATACGTAACCTCCTAAAGATAAAAATACCTTAAAAATTACCATGTTGATATTATCACATGAGAATATATTTTTTAACTTTTTTAAATATTGTATTTTTTATTTTTATTTATTTTTAAAATTTTAAAATTATTCTGTGTACATGATAGTTATCTTCATAGGGTATATGGGATGTTTTGATACAGGCATACAATGTGAATTAATCAAATCAGGGTAATTGAGGCATCCATCATCTCAAGCATTTATCATTTCTCTGTGTTAGAAACATTCCAATTCCACTCTTTTAGTTATTTTAAAGTATACCCTAACTTATTGTTAATTATAGTCACTTTATTGTGCTATCAAATATTGTTCGTTCTATGTAATTATCTAACTATATTTTTGAATCCATTAAACATTCCCACTTTATCCCCTCTCCCTGCTACTCTTCCCAATCTCTGGTAACCATCATTCTACTCTCTGTCTCCATGAGATCAATTGTTTTTAATATTTAGCTCCCACATATGTGTGAGAACATTTGTCTTTCTGTGCTTGGCTTATACACTTTTGAAGGGTATAATGCAGTTATTTTGTAGAATATTCCTTAATTTGGTTTTATCTGAAGTGTTCTTATTAGATCAAGGTTATGCATTTTGGGCAAGAAATTTCAGAGGTGATTTGGGATCCTCTCAGTATATCATAGCAGCAGGTGTATGACGTTAACATGTGGTATTACTGGTGATTTTAACTTTGATCATTTGGTTAAGATGATATCTTTTAAGTTCTTTTCTATAAAATTGCCAGTTTTTTTTTAAATAATTAGTAAGTATATTGTGAGAAGATATTTTGAGACTGCATTAGTTTTCTTTGGCTCCTGTAAAAAACTAACACAAACTTGGTGGCTTAAAACAAAAGAACTTTATTCTCTCACAGTTCTGGAAGCCAGAAGTCCAAAATTGGCATCACTGAACTGAAATAAAAGTGCCACAGGTCTGTCCTCCCTCTGGAGGCTCTAGAAATGAATCCCCTTTCTCACTTATTCCAGCATCTCAAGTTGCATTCTTGTTATTCCTTGGCCCATGGCCATTTCTCCATCTTCAAAGCTAGTGGTGTGACATCTCCTCTCTGACTCTGCTTTCTTCCCTTCCGTTACCTAATCTTCTGTGTGCCATAAAATCTCCCTCTGCTCCTCTCTTAAAAGGATACTTGTTTCTCACCATACATGGAATGTAAAAAAAAAAAAAAAAAAAAGATACTTGTGTTTCCATTCAGGTCCCACCCAGACAATCCAAAATAATCTCCCCATCTCAAGCTCCTTAATTTAATTACATCTTTAAAGTCTTTGCCATATAAAATAACATTTATAGGTTCCAGGGATTAGAATGCGTTATCTTTTGAGGAAGGCATTTTCTAGAATACATAGAAATGATGCAAACATTCTGATTTTTATTATTCTTTTGCCCACTAATTCTAGTATCTGTCCAGGATTCTTGCCTTCAAGAATTATTTGGTGTTCTGCTTCTATTTTACCATTTCTAGATTGATTGACTAAAATTCTATTATGAGTAAGAGTTGTCTCTTCTCCTCAATTTATTTATTTATTCAGTTATTTGTTTATATCACTATGGACCAATGGATATTTATTTTATCTTATGGTTATAATCCATTGTAGCCATTATTTTTTGCTCAAATTTTCACAGATTTGACCATTGGGGGCTTTTTCAAGATGCCTATATCCTTTCAATATGCTTCTACATTTTTATGAGCACTTTGTTAACTTTCTGTGAATACAAGATGTTTAGGATCATGTTGTATTTGTCCTGCCATAGCCCTACAATTAATCATTTCTCCAAAAGTCCCTTGTTCCTTTTACTAGAGAGTGGTATTTGGAAACTAAGATCTGGATGCTAGATGTGCTCATTGTTACTGGAGTGTCGCCACTACTCAGTTCTCTCAGAAGACGAGGGAGGAAATACACGTATACACACACACCCTCCTATGTTTATTTCTATATCTATCTATCTGGATATATTTTTATATGTGCCAATTCTAGGCCAAGCCTTTAAGAGGTCTGGCATCTTCCTCTTTTTGTCTTGGAAATCAACTACCATGCCAGAATTCTGACTACCATCCTCTGAGAAAGCCCGATCCAGGCATGTGGAGAGGGAGAGGAGCACTTGGGGGAGCACCGATATGCCAAACATGAGAGTGAAGCTTTCTTGGATCTTCAGCCCCGCTCAGCCACCAAGTGAATACAACTAAGTGGGTGAGTCTAGCCAATGCCATGCAGAGCAGAACTGCCCAGCTGAGCCTGGACCAAATTTCTAATCCACATAACTTGATGTTGTTTTAATCCATGACATTTTGATAGTTTGTTATATAGCGATACATAATTAAATGCTTAACTCAGAGAAAGACTTCAATGAATATTTGATCATTGTAATTTGATGAGTCGTTTTCACAGAATTGTGGCTGACTAAAATAGGAAATAATATGTTATGGCTTATTAATTAATTTTTTATTGAATGAAGGCAACCAAAAACTACTTTGGTTAAAAGTTTTTCTAAAATGAACTGCCACTTAAGGAATGGAGAACGTTGAATTATTTTGATGATGCGGCGCCTCAGGCTCAACATTTGCACCAGATGCAAATGGTTTCCCATCCTCAGATAAAACTGAGGATGCTTATGATTGGAAATAGTCTCTTTCCTATCTGGGAAGGGTTTAAACTTAGGAAGAGTTCAACTTGCTGAATGTTTTCTGGGTAGGCGGCCCTCAGAGAGCCCCCTAGCCCCAGTGAGCCTCACCCCCTGGTAGTCACGTCTTTCCGTTATCTCCACTCTGTCAAGCCATCGTGAAGGGGCAGTGTCATCTGCTGTATGTTGATCTCTTTGGGGGAAGCTCAGGATAGAAATTCAGCGGTAATGGAAGAGCTGGTGGTGGAGGGTGTGGGGCACAAATATTAATATTAATGAGAAACTTTAGCAAGGACCTCCCAGAATAACCTCTGTGCTGTAAGCCTTCTCTGGGATGAGGGTGACAATTTTTTTCTCTTGTGGGACATTTGGCACATCTAAGAAATATCCTTAGACATTTCTAAGTATATTTTTGATTCTCATATCTGGAGGAAGCACGGTGGTAGAGGGTGTGAGGTAGGGGCTTTGCTACTGGTATCTAGTGATTAGAGTCCAAGGGTACAAATAAATATCCCACAGTGCACAGTACAGGCCCCACAGTGAAAACTCATTCAGCCTAAAATGTCAATAGTGCTGCTCTTGAGAACCAGTATTCTAGAGGAAGCTAATTCTTGAGGTTGAAGAACAGGTGCCTGACTGGTCACTTCTATGTGTTTCTGTTTTTGTTTTTTTTTTTTTTACATTATATAAGTTTAATGGAGGAGAGTGATGGGTAGATAAAGCCCACAAATAGTTTTTTGAAGTAAATTCTTATTTTGACTTCTTATGAAATTCTCGTTTTGATTTCTTGCAGTAAGTATATTTCTAAAGTGGAGGGAGCAAGACATTCTAATTAATGGGGGATCCTCTCTTCATTAATCGTTCTCCACATTTGCAGTTACATTAAGGGCATAAATCAAATTACAGGAAAGATCTTAGTTCTTACATAATCAGAAAACTGTAACCTGTCCAAGTGATACTGGCCAGGCCACATCCTCCTTCGGGGCCATGGTTTTCTCTGTAGAGTTAGGTAAGGCTCTGACAACATAATTTCTGAGATCCTTATTTTGAGTTCTTCCATACTATGATTCTTTCATACTGTGGATACACAGAGAATGTCATAAGATGAGATAAAATTGATGGACAATGTTTTGAACAATGGCATTTAAAGGAGAAAGATACTTTAAATAAGGAATTAACAGTACCCCTGTAGGGTGTCTGGTAATTCAGAACTTTAGGGAAGTAGAGTGTTTACAAATTTAACAAATATAAAGTGGGATAATGCATACATTCCCTGGAAGGTCTTCTTTTTGGTGTATACACTCTGCAGATGTCTGCTCTGGGGAAGAGCTGAGGCCAATTGAGGCAGAATTGTTGAGCATGAGGGGTCTCAGGTCAGGGTAAGCTGATTGGGTTGCAGCTGCAGCCTTAACAGACCCAGCAGACCCCTTGATCAGCATGTACTAGAAAAGTTCCCTATTCTCCGGAAAATCTGCAGACCTGGAAGTCGTAGGGTCTTCTCTACAATGTGGGGCTTTTGCGAGGGATATGACAACATGAAAAAGAGGATAAATGCATGTGCAAAACATTAGTCAGCATTTGAAATTCTGTCAAGTTGCTCTAACAAGGTTAAAGTGAGAACCAAAAAAACTCACCAGGCTTACCACTGGAAAAAATTACCCCGTCAAAGGAAATGATATTTTAAAGAATTGAATAGAAAAAAAATACTTAAAGGTCATAGATAGAATTTAAGCCTAGACGACAACTTTTTCTTGGCCCTAATTGTCAACTCTATAGACCTAACTAAGCAAGTTACGCCTAGAAGATATGCAATGGGAAGGGCATCTGGCAACCAGACTTCTGCACTGGCTTGTTGATTTTACTGCACTATCAGGACGTGGCCAGGCTCCCAGGTCCACCCATTCCACATCCACATTCTTTTCCATGTCCACAGCCACCATTTTAACCCCCACGCCCTTCTTGCTTCCTCTCCTTCTGATCTTCTGTCATGCCTGTTCTTTTTTTCCAAGTCCAGCAGTCTAGTAAGCTTTTTAAAAGTTCACTCCATCCATTCTGATTATAACTGGTTATTCCTTTAGTCTGCTTAATACTTACGCCTGACTCTATTTTGCTATTGACAGCATTGTTGAAGATCTTGTGTCTGCTAAGCTTTGGACATACAGAGAGAATTAGGACAAGGAGCTCAACATCAAGAAACTTAAAACCAAGCCGGAGAGGCAAGACACTACATAAACTTGATGCATAATAACTCATGCTACTACATAAGAAACGCCAGGGCTACTGGAGTTCAGAGATGGGAACAACTCTGTAATCTGGTGCATTTAGCAAAGTAATTATGTAGGAAATAAGCTTTAATCTTCAAAGAAAATTAAGACTTACATAAGTGGAGGCAGGAAGAGTATTACATGCAGGGGTGAGCAAGCCGTGAACGCAGGAAAGACATTAGCCTATTTGGAAATAGAAACATTAAATAAACAAATTTAGTTAAAGAGCATTTGAGTAATGAAAGAGGGCTACTATATTGGCAATAGATTGGAAGACTGGGAAGAAGCAGATTTCAGAGGATAGTTGAGAGTCTTGAAAGTCAAAGAGAGTAATTTTTCTGTAGGCGTTGTGATGTCGCTGCAGGTTTTCCACCAAGGAAGTGATGCACTTACAGCTGTGCACTGGGAAGGCCCTGAAGGTTGTGTATAGAGTAGACTGCAATAGAGAAGGACTGGATCTCAGAGAACCAACTGTCATAATCTGACCATGAGACAGTAAGGGCCTAGGTGAGAGGCAGTGGTCTTGTATGCTGCTTTACGCATTTTGTTCTATCTATGTTATATTAGCTTAACTAGATTATAAATGTCTAACAAGCCAGAGATATTTTCTCTCTCGGTTTATATCATGTCCCTTCTTGCGTATACAGTGCTTGGATTAAGCTGGTGAGTAACTGTTGTTACCACTCTAAATTGTAATCAGGCTGAGGGGCTCCAAATGAGTTATAAACATATAGCACTGATATGAGCATGTATGAATTTGTGATATACAATGTATTCTCTATATGACGTAGTCTCTAAGGCCAAGGGTACTGAGCCACTTAGATCAGCTCAATCATGTTCAAGCTGTGAGTCCTAAGAGTTGTGCTGGAAGATGGAGCAGGAGCCTGAGAATCCTCTATCACATTTTTAGTGCTCTAGAAACTTACTGCCTCATCAGGCTTCAAGATTCATCTTCTCTGGAAGAATATATTTGTACAAGGTCACGGTAGTGGTTACGGTTAGCGCATGGGAGAAATTGACGCTAAGTCTGAAAAACTCTGAGGCCATCTGTCTGCCTGCTCCATGGAAAGTATCAGTCCCTATTATAGATTTAGGCTGAGCCCATATGCCAATCTGCAAAACAGCACTGTAGTTAATTATGGGATTCTCCCTGGTCAGCTTAGTCATGGCCAATTAAAACGGCTAGAGCAATTTCCCTGGACCCTGAATTCTAGATTGCCTTTTCTCCTCTTTAACACTTTACTGTTCACATGTTTTATTTCTGAGATAGATTGGAAATTTCTGAAGGGTACAGTTTGTGTCTTACATTTCTTTTGTATTCTGCTTAACACCTGAGAAAAAATAGAAAATGAGTTAGTGCTCAGTAAACAGTTGTTGAATTGGACTGCTCAGACAAATCACACTCTCAGAAATCTGAAAGACTAGCCATTCTTTTAAATTCATTCTTTCATGGTGAAGAGGCACTTCTGGATTTAGTCTGAAAGTCTTGAAGATGTGTTAGAGATAGTTCCTTATTGCTTGAAGTTTAAGAAGGGGCAGAAAGAAAGAATGTAAATGGAATAGCACCCAGTTGTTCAGTTCTACCCATGGCATGGATGAAGCCGTGTCTTTTATCCCAGGCCCATTCCTGTAACTGCTCATTTTACTTCCTGTCCCAACAAAGGTGGAGCCCTGACTCCTTAAGCACCACTTTAAGCAGCCACTAGAAATCAATCTGAAGTGACACACACACAAAAATAAAATGTATTCATCATTTCAAGACCTTTGTGGCAATAACCAGTTGTATCTTTGGAAAAACTTCCTGGGAGACTATAAGGTAATCACAATGTGGACAATAATACTTATAAAAGCTAATCTGTGCTGGGTAGTTAAATGATCTTTCCCTATATCCATTTCGTCTCCAAAGACAAGCCTATGACAGTCAAATTGTTCCAATTTTCCTTGCAGTGATTATTTTAGCATGGGTATGTGACCTAATTCTGGCCCAAGGGATGAGGGAAGCCTACTGGAAAGCTTCTGGGAAAGTTTGCCTCGCCCTTTCTTACTGAATATGAATGAGAAATAATGCCACGAGTGGCCAGAATGTTGTCCATGGGCAGCTATGATGTGACCAAGCCAAGAAGCAGCTTTGGGATGAAGTCAATGCCAAGAATAGCATACAAGAGAGGGAAAGAAAACAGGGTCTTTGACAACCCATCAAATTGTCAATTATATCGTGTTGGAAGCCTGCTTTTCTGGATTTCAACTTACATGAAACATACACTTACTTATTGTTTTAGCCACTTTGAGTTACTGTTTCTTGTTGCTTTCAACCACAGTGCCTCTGGGCAGGGGAATTTCTTAACTTTGTAGAGATTATCTCAATTAATCCTCATAATAACTGTGTAAGGTTGACACAGTCTTCATCCCCATTTCTCAGATGAGCAAATTGAGAATTAGATTGTTTAGGTAACTCTCCTAAGGTCATAGAGCTGTGTGTGCTGGAGCTGTCATTTGTACTTAGGAAGTCTGTCACCAGAACCCATACTCTTAAACATTACTCTCAAACAATACTCTTACAGCTGTCTGTCAATTGAATCTGTAGAAAGAACAGAAGAATAATACCAAGGAATAAACAGGCCAGGCATGCTGAAGTTTCTATACAGACTTTAAATAGATTAAAGGAAAGGGCATTTTGTGTCGGTACCAAGTCAAAGACAACTAAAGGGCTAATGCCACCCATGACTTAGAAGTCTATGTATGGAAAGCATTTAATTTGGCTTCTTTCCTTCTAGCTGCTTAGAGCTATATTGTAGAAGGAAGGAAAGCTTCACCACTGTAAATCAGAGGTTCTCTGAATTCCACATGGATTGTCTCCATCCCTTGGAAGGTGGGATTGGTAAAGCCCTTTGGGGTGTGTTAGCGAATCACCACACTGAATGAATTTGTACGGGTGCATCCCTCCCAGGGCTGCCACACTTGACAAATGTTTCTCAGTGCCACAGTTCCTGCTGTGAACAGACACTGTCTGTGCAGCCTCGGCTCCTGGAGGGGTCGGTGCAGCCTGGAGCCATTCCAGGATTCCACATAGTCAGCCTTCTAATTTCCCCTGGGATCAACCATTCCTTTTTTGTGTGTGTGTGACAGTACCATTCCCTAGAATTCATAAAAGCTTTTCCTCTTTTTCAATATACACATTTTTTTTTTTACCTTTTTTACTTAAAGCCTGGACAAAGTTCAAAAAGATTTAAAGTGGAGATCTACTTGGTTTTATTTTTTTAAAGGAATATCTCCCTTTCATGTATTGATCACTTTAACCCTCTTGAAACTTCCTTTAGCAAAATGATGTGCTCAGATGAAAAAGTTTCTTTTGAAGTATGGCTTGTAATCAAAACTTCAAACTTTCTTTAGATAAAATGTAACAATTTAGCAAGAGCTTCCTAAAAATATCTTTCCTGCTATAGCCAAATATGTATCTTGTGCTTGCTGAAAATTACATATGATTTCAAGGTTCATCATTAGATATTTTCCCCAAATCATTAGCAGATGGGTTCTAACCATTCTGACAAGACTTTTTTAGATTTAACCTGTGTAAACGTAATTTTGACATATCTTTAGTCTTTCAGTAATGTACCACAGGTCATTAATGTATAGTCATTGAGTGGGGAGTGTTTGTGAGTGGAGTTTTTCTCAACACATAAACCTCTTCTTTTTACAAACATTCCAAACATAGCTCCCATCCGAAAACCACATGCTCCAAACTTGTGGAACCCAAATGACAGGAACTTCTCTAGGTAGGGAATTTACTTCACCGTGAGAGAGCCTTAGTAGTTTGTTTTGAAGCTTAACCTATATACACCAAGAGCTGACAATTCATAGAGTCTAGGCTTTGAGATTTTTGCTTCTGAAAATAAACGTCTAGCTGAGTTATTAGATACTTGAGGATTTACCTCATATGCTGCCGAATCTTCTTTGGTTTTACATTTCTAGAATACGCTCATCACATTAAATTGTTTCTGCACACGTGCATGTCATATATTCTGAAAATACACGGTGGAAAGCACAGACATGATGAAAACACTGAAGGTCTAAACAAAGCTCCGTGTTGCACTGTCCTCCCAGACAAATGGCGATTCTGCTCTTCTCTCATCCACGTTGGTTTATTCCCTCTTCTAAGTGCCCCACATGCCTCCTGCACTATCTCAGTGGTGGAAAAGCTCCGATTTCTCTTTCCTTTCTCCTGGGGACTACATATATCTTTTTTATTGTTTTTTCTTCTTTTTTTTAAATAAATGGGACAAGGTGGGGGTTGGGATTACATTTTAATTTACAACAGTCCTATTTATTTTTTAACCTCTGATTTTTCCCTGTTCATGGATTCCTATTCTTGTTTTATTGGCATCATTTTGTTTCAAATCTCTTTGAAAACGTTAATGGAAAGCTTTTCTTTTTGAAAAATATTACCGTCTGTTCTCTAATTATTTCTCTTTTCTCTGGTGTCATCTTTTCCTGTGTTTATCTCTGTCATGCTGTGGGTTTTCCACAATAGTATGGTGATTCTTAGTAGTCCATTCACATTTAAGAGTGGAGCAACGGTGGCCTGTTTGGTATTCCTCTGATTGCATGGTAGGCTTCACTTTAGGGTGCATACATGAGGAGCAAACTATTGTGCTAGAAGACCTTAGATGCCACCTTTTGGAATACTTCGCTCTTGGGCACTGGTGTCCACATTAGCTGCCCCAGTTCTCCCCAGACAGGTTTCGTTTTGTTTGTTTAAAGAGAAAGGAAGCCCACTATTTTTCACCTGGAAGGTAAATACTCCTTTAGGGATCATTCAGTGTGTAGATGTGTGGATGCGTGAGTGTAGTGAAATCAACTGTGGCTCTACAGACTGTCACTTACCCCCTTGTTGTCAAGTCCAGGCTGTGCTCACCAGGAAGGTCAACAGCCTTTTCCAGAAGAGCCCCCGCCACGCCTTGCCACACACGTACACACCTGAGAAAGAAGCTTTCTCAACCTTACTGTCTGAACTACCACTCGTCTGACCCCTTTACATCTTTCAGAAATTTTGGAATTCTCTTGTCAGCTGATGATTGCCATCATGTCCTGTCTGTCATTGTTTTTATAATGCCCTTTGATTTATTTATTATGATTTAAAAATTATTTATAGGCAAAATGTGTGCACTCATTATCCAGCTTCAGCAATGATCAATATTTTGTGAATGCTTTATCCATCCCCTTACATTCTCTTCTTGAAATATTCAGGAGCAAATCCAGACATCATATCATTTGTCCCATGCATACCTCAGTACATATCTCTAACTCAGAAATACACGCGTACATGAGTTCTCACGCTTAACAAGATCAACAACTTCTTAATATTATGTCCCATGCAAATATTAGTCAAATTGCTTCAATTGTCTCAAAAGTGGCATTTTACAGTTTGAATTATTTGAATGGAGGTCCGTCCAATCATGGTCCACACAATGTCTTCAATGGTTACATTTCTCAAGTTTCTTTTATTCCGTAATAGTTCTTCCTTTTGTGCATTTTTTCCATATTAAATTTACCTGCTTTGTTGTGGTAACAAATGACCCCCAAATCTCAATGGGTATAACAAAAAAGGTTAAAAATTTTAATTTCTGTATCATATTTCACATTGTGTGTAGTTTGGCAGTGGCTCAGCCTCTCTCCGTGTCTTCTTATTCTGGCTCCCAGGCTATTTGTGTCAGAACGTTCTTGTGGCAGAAGTAAAGGGGCAAGAAAGCTGGAGATGGAGTAGCCAACACAGCTTTGTTTGGACATGGCAGAGTCTCTTCTGCTTCCTTGCCACTGGTCAAACAAGTCATGAGCCCCAGCCAACAGCAATGGACAGGAATAAATTCTGTTCCATGAGTGAACAGCCCGCCAAGGGTCAGTGGGCATGCACGTAAAATCTTACAGGAAGAGGGAGTGAATAATTGAGCAATAATACAACCCATTTCCCATGCTTTAGATCAACTAGAGAAACTAGGACATTTGTTCAACAGATTGTCACACATTCTGAATTTGACCGATTGCTGCTTTGTGGTATTGTTTGACTTATGCCTTTATGCCCCATGTTTCCTGGAAACTGATATTTCCAGGAAGGAGTGATTGGATTTGTATTTATTTATTTATCATTTTAGGCAAGGCTACTTCATAGGTCATGCTGTGTACTCCCTGTTGCACCTCCTCTGAAGGCACAACATAGCTGATTAACCCAATTTTTAAGTTTCATCAATGGGCTCAGTTGATATCAGCTTGATCCCTCTGTTGTTGAGTCCTCCATCTACCCTTCATCTTAAGGTCTCAGCACCCATTGATGATTACTGTTTACATTGTTGTTTCATCAGGAACTGCAAAATGATGGGTTTTTTTCTAATTCTACCATCTATGTTTATTCATTAGGTACGAGTAATAAAGAGTTAAGACCAAACTGCTATGTGGAATGATAGCTACTATATTTGTTATATATTTTTGGATCTGAGTAAAATTTCATTTGAAAAAAATTATTAAAGACAGTTTAGAAATCACTGGGCCAGAGAAACTCTTGAGCATCTTCCAGCTCTAATGGTTTATGATTCAGTGATCTGTGCTGAATTAATATTTCATGACAGAAAAAAGGCATACAGCTGACTGAGAGAAGTTCTGTGGTGAGAGTACAAAAGTAGCCAGTTGGACTTGTCCACCGGCCCAGAAGAGCCTGGATTATGATGGAGCCATGGAGGATGCCCTGGGCAACAGCTTCTTGTAAGGTAGAAAGAGAATGACCCTCAAGGCACAGGACCTTGGAAGCTACGCAGGATGATTATGAGGCTGAGTTGTACAAGTATGTGTATCTCACTGCAATGTAGAATATTAAAGTAAATTGTAATATTCAATGTTACAAAATATAACAAAACATAACCTCTACCTTCTCCCTTCCCCACATCATCCCCCACTCTGAGACCTGCAGCTTCTTCTAAAATACCCTGTGACTGTCCTCATGTTCTCATGGGCAACACGTTCTTCCCTGTTCTCAGAAACAGGGAGGCACCCATCATTCATCTCTTCTCATCTCCCATCACCAAAGCCTCAGCTGCTTTGAAACCATAACCTCCCACTGCTGTCCCACACAGCTCCTCTATGTTTTCTATGTTCCCTGATGTGCCAAAGCTGCTCCCATTCCCTTTGAAGTGGGAAGAATTCCTCTTCTTCATATTTGTGTTCCATTTCACGACATGAGTAGAAAAGTGATTCTCCTGGGCACTCAGTGATTTACAGAGATTTTAGTGAAATGTCTCTCTCAAGTTGAACTCACTGCCTTCTCTCTTAAGACTCAGGCACATGTTTATGGGGCCTGGGAGAATAGATCATCTGAACAACAGCCACTTTATTGCTTATCACATGCTCTTTTTATTGCTTTGGCTAGGAGATGGAGGTGGCCCCACATCCTGATATAAAAGAGAACATTGTTAGACCCTTTCTGAACATGATAGTTGCATGCCAAGTAAAGCAGCAGGCTGAGAGATAACCCCAGATCTCTTTTCCAGATCTCAAGCACAGTGGCATCCTTCACCATGTGGAAGTTGACACTGGCTTCTACCAAGTACAGTGGTTCTAGAGAGAGTCAAGATGAAACCCTATTGATAGAAGGACTGTGTTTATCCCGAAGTCTTCACTCCCTAAGGGAGAGCAGACTGCAGAAGGAGCAGCAGGAAAAACTGAAGGGTAAGCCCTGGAAAGTGGCACAATCTAAGGCAACATTAACGACTAGTATATGCACATGCAACAGCCATCACAGAGGGAGAAGGTCATTTGGTTTGCTAAGTAAATCAACACTGGCTCTAATTGTTGTCTAAATCCTTGAGAAATGGCCCTTTTCTCACACCTTTGCTTGCTTTTTAGTTTTCTTTTAGAAAAGTCTTGAAGGTTTTGAAATGCTCTTGTTATAGATGAGAACAACTCACTAGATCTGGCACAAACAGGAAGGTCTCCCATTGCCCTCCAAACATCAGAAGATGATCCATTGGCCTGCAAATTATGGAGGGAAAATTCATTAATTTATGAAGGTTTCGAAATATCAAGCACTAAAGTTGAAGTTCTTGAAGTCTGGCCAGTGTAAACAACTTTACATAAAGCTCTGTTTGCTCCTATTCAGAAGCAGTCAAAATGACCCAGTTGCTCTGTGGAGCATGAGGCTCTGGTGTCTATCATCAACTGATTGGATTTCTTTATGGTCAGGTTATAAAGAAGATCATCTTAGCTACTTCCTGCTATAAAATTTTATTCTTTTTTCTGCCTATGGAAGGCAATACTCAATGGTCCCTGTAGAATGTGTATTATTTGCAGCACACACCAACAGTGTGTGTGTGTGTGTGTGCGTGCTCTCAAGATCCCCACTGTCATTAACAAAGAAGAGTATAGATACACTCACTGTTAGAACTCAGCAAAGCTCTTCGACTGATGCTCACACTAAGTGTGTGTGAAGTCTGCTACCCATTGAATTCAGGTTAAAGTTGAAAGTAATAAAGATGCCACAGGTGAACATTGGCCTTTCTGAAATTGCATAAATTTACTTCATGAAACAAAACAGTGAATAAGTCATGAATTTCTTGATTTGATTTTTAAAGTAGAGAACAAGAGATGATCAGAATTGGTGTTTTATCAGGTTAAACCAGATTCATATTATTTTATTCATTCTAGAATCAGCAACTTGTCCTTGGTTATCTCTTAGAATGACTTTTTTTTTATGCTTTGGGAGCTCAAAAAATTGATCATATATCTATCTATTCCTTTGTTTATCTTGAAAACATTTCCATGCTTCTAGTATACGTGGATCAGCCTGCTTTTCTTTCTCCTTCTTCATAGAGCTCTTTTACTGCCCTAGTACTTGGCTCTGACAACAGAGTGCCCAGTGTTTGACAGAAAATTGTCTTCATAATTCACTCTCTGATTCTCCCCTTATAGTTCAGTTGTCCTGCCTAACAGAAAGAAAAAGATTAAACCAAGCCAATAAGAACGTAGTGTTCCTGACTGAAGTTTGTGTGGTCAGTTCACCAGGACTCACCATGTTTTCTTTTTAATAATACCGGCTCATTAATTAGGTATCTGTCTAGCTCATGAGATATGAGATGTAAGAGGTGACAACCTTTCCCATGTATATTTGGAATGAAAAACCATATTCCTCTGGTGGTTTGGGACACTGACCCCATAACTCAGCTGTGATTTATTCCTATAGTATACCTTAATGTGTGACTTTGAGAATCTTTGGGCCTGGAGAATGGGAAGCAACAATTAAATTGGGACTTTTTGAGTCTTTCTTTTATTTGATGCATAGGTAGCCTTACATGGAACTTAATAGCCATGGCCCTGGAGTCCAACAGGCTAAGGTCAGAACTTTCCTCTGATCCACACCTTGTATGAATTTAGAAAAGTTTCTGAACCTCTCTGTGTCAGTTTCACCTATAATAAAGATATATCTATTTATCTCATAGACTTGTCCTGATGATTAAGTGAGATAATGCTTGCAAAATTCTTAGTACAGAGTAAGGCCTTGTTAAATGTTAGATGCTACAATTGTTGTAAATGGTGTTAAATTGGCCCTCTAGAACTCAATAGTGGAACTCTCCAACACGTATTTTACCTGTTTTAATGTTTCAGAATGCAGTTGCTTTGACTGAATTTTTTTTAGTGTGATATATGCTTAACTTCCCATATATTTTACTATAAGTATAAGCAGTTGATGTAGCTCTATCTCAGTACTGACAGATCAGACAAAACTTGTCTACCTACTTCAGGGTGTATCCCACTGAACTGGTCCCCAACTGCAGAAGCAGGATACACAACCACAGACAGGGTCTCCAGTAAATTAAGTTGCCAGAAGCTTAAATAACAGAAACATTCTGCAATGCCAAGTTTGTTCCAGAAAGGTGAATACTATGATCATAGCTCATAAAATCCAACTGTACTTTCACATTCTCTCTTGTACAACTAGTAATAAAAAGAAAAAAAAAAGAAAAATCTGAATGTCAGGGAATCTCCACCCAAGGCAGGATTTACGTTCAGCTTTCCTGACATTTTGTGCTTTTACTGAGATCAGGCTCATTCCTAGGTGTTTGTGCTTGAAGAGCCCACTGGAAAACTTTTCAAGCCAGCAACAGAAGACTGCTACCTGGCTGGTCCTCTCCTTGTTTGCTGGCATAGGCAGAGAAAAGGCTTCAGAAACCTTCAACAGACTGTTTGTCTCCCTGTCAGGATTTGCATCAACATTAACTCTTTGTAGCTTATGATTGACAATTATACTCTAGGCTTCCAGACTCAAATATGTTTTCTTTGCCCATAACCTTCTGGTGAGGAAACAAATGCATTCAGATTCCTCAAGAAACGAGGTGTTCCTTTATGACTGTGCTTTCCTGAGCTCAGTGGACTGCTGTAGACATTCTGGATGCCATTATGATGAGGCTGGGAGAGGCACCTTAGCTTGGCCCTATCCTTACATGTTAGTATCTGGCCCATGTTTTCTGAGTGCTGAATGTTGGGGATTGGGAGAGTTTGTGAAAGGGATAACTTCTTCCTGTATTTTTGAAGCAGAAGTCACAGTGACCTGCTGAGAATACAAGAATGGCCATAGCAATTTAGAATGGAAGAGACATGGCAGCCACCTCTTCCTTGGTGGGAGGAATGGGGAGAGGAATGATAGCTCCAAGGGAGAAAAAGGGAGACTGGTTATTCCAAAGAGTGCTATGGAGTCACTGACGGTGTGGGAGAGCAGGAGGAGAGGAGTCGTCCAGGGATGAGAGAGATATCAAGTGGGATTGCTGTCTGCTTCATGGTTTGTTGTTTGTTAATCTGAACTCTTCTTTTCTGCCCTGAAGGGAATCTTTCATCTAGCCTGGTGGTTGGGAACAGAGCCTTGGGGTCAGACACAAGGAAGAGTTGTGGCGCTGGTAAAAAGTACACCTTGGTCAGGTTCTTGACCTCTCTAAACCCTAGTTCCCTCAATATTAGAGATAATAACTCCTGTTATATAAATTAAATGAAAAGTAAACATCAAAGCACCTAAAATGGCATCTGCCAAGTAATTTGGTGACACTAAAGGGTAGCTACTGGGAGTGATGGTGGTGCTGTTGTTGGTAGTAGTGATGGTGTTGGGGGTAGTGGCAATGGTGGTAGCACAAACAGAGGAAAGGCAGAAATTCACATAGGCTCTGGCTTTTTCACCACACGATTCAGTGGTCTTCCAAGGGCGCCACAGCAGATGTACTGGCCTGGAGAGAAATCAAAGATTGTTGGCCTCACCTCTCTATTGCCTCTTCGAAAGTACATTTTTCCACCACTTCTGCCTGCTTTTAATGGAACCAGACTTACAAATGGAAAAAATAAACCGGGTCCATGTTTCTGACACCTGCTTCACCTGAGCTCCTCAGAGACTTGGCAGTGAAGATTTCCCAAGGGCCCTGGTAGAGACTAGCCTATGAGTCTTCCTCTTTGGGGACCTCTGTTCCCTTTCCTGGATCTCCAGCCAGACTCACCAGGTGGTTTTTCATGCCCTCAGACTGAGGTTGGATCCAACCTCAGCCCTTAAAGGGAAAGGTACCATTTCCTTTCCTTAATCCCCTGGAGCTAGCCTTTATCCTGTGATTGGCCTTCTCCCAGAATGACTCATCAACCCAGAGTTTGTCCTTGTGCTGACCCCTGATGTCTTCCTGAGACGGGGTGAGACCTGCTGGGAGGAAAGGCAATCATTATATCATCCCCAAGCTGAGGCCACATAAACACTTCCCTTCTCTGATGAATGGGCTCCAAAGGGCAGGCTGACTTGTCTTGGTGTGGCCCTCCCAGGCCAAGGGTGTGGATGAGAATTTAAGCTAATGTTGATGCTGGGAACATTTAAATATCAATTTCCCAACTTTTTCATTAATAGATTGTTAATGCTTTTGTGGAAGGGTTACCTTTTTTTTCCTTTTAAGAGACTTTACAGAAGCAGAATAAGAAACTACTCTATTGACAGTGTCTTGCCTGAAAAGTGTCCATGTATCATATGCTATGGAGGCCAGGAATATATGAAGATAAGTATAAAGGAGCACAGAGAAATAGTCATGCTTTTAAATGAGGCAAAATAGTGCAACAGCTAAGACAATGCATGGTAGAGTAAGACAGATGTGGGCTTAGATTGTGACTATGAACATGCTACTTCATTTTCTAGGCCTCAATTTCCTCATGGGTAAATTGGGGTATTGATAGTACCTACCTCATAGGTAGTATGTTAGACAAGACTATTATATGCTTAGCACTGTGCCTGGTACAGAGCTGATGCTGAATGCATGGGAGGATGTAGTCGGGACCATTAGTGGGAGATAAGCATCATGCCTTGGAGCTCTAAGAAAAGAATACTAAGTGACTGTTAGAATGAATGTCTAGACTAATGGTATTTGCAAGCTAGCGTTTAGTCTGGACCTTGAAGAAGAGTATGATTTTCACAGTGGCTGAAGAAATGTCATGGGCAGAGAATTAACACAGAGCTGTCAAAGGTAGATCCATTAAGCAATGAGTCACTTAGCGAGCAAAGTGCAGGTGTATGGGTAGAGTAGTGAATGAAAAAATGAGCTGGGTGAAGATGTCGGAGGGCTTAACTAGTATACCAAGGAATTCTTCCAGAATGAGATGTCTCCATAGTAGTCCATTCTCCCAAACCTGCTAGCAAGCCAATTCCCATAATTATTAACCCAAACAGGCAAGAGAATTCAGAGATACTCATACTGATATGCAGTGGGTATCCTAGCATATGCCTAAGCTTATTTCCACCACTGGAATCCAGACCTACTGACAGGTCCGAACTATTGGAAAGGCAGGGCCAGAAAGGTCTATTTATGTGAGAAATTGGGGGACCAACAGGGAGAATAACCATTCCAGGAACTTGACTCTTGGTCAAAGCTGTCAGCTTGAGAAAGTGGGAGCAGTTCCGAATCTGTGGACTCTCCTACTTCAGTCTCCCTTGGACCTACACCTGAATCTGGTATTAAATAAAGGTCCTGTAAACAGAAACTGGCAGAAAGTTCTAAGCAAATGGAATAGCACCTTTGAGGACCTCAAGATGGAAAAAAGGACCAGTATGACTTGGGTATACTCGTGGCTGGGAAAGTGACATGAGGTGAATTTGAAAAGCTGGGAAAAGGCCAGATGATAAAGAACAGTCTAAGTCCTGAAGGAGAGTCTGAATTTGTTTCTAAATACAATGGGAAGTTTTTAAGGGGAATTTAACAGCTGAGTGACATGATCTGGCTTATGAGTTATAAAGACCATGCTTGTTTGGAGACTGTGTTGGGTAGGAGCAGGTTTGGAAGCTGAAAACCAGTTAGGAAACTACTGTGGTAGACAGAGCAAGAGGTGGCGATGACCTCGATTGCTATAAGGGCAGTAGCAGGGGTCATGGGGGCAAGTATAGGTCAAAATATATTTTGAAAATAGAAGCACAGAGCTCAATAATGGGTTAGAAAAGTAGTGAATACAGGGAGAGTGGAATCAAGACAGTCTGTTAAGTTTCTGGCTTCAGCAACCAGTCTGAGAGTGGTGCTGTTGATTGAGATGGAATACAGAGAGATGAGGAACTGCTTTGGCTGGAGACACAGGAGTTCTGATTTTGATAAATTCAAATAGGGCCTCAAGCAGGCATTTGTTTAACCAAGACCTTTTGGTGCTTCAGGAGTGGTGAGATGAGAGGGACAACGGTGGGAGGGCTGAGCTCCCCAAGGGAGAGGAACAGGACAGGGCTCTGTAATTAACTCCCAACAACTCCAAAATTTTGAAAGGAGGGGGCAAAGTCAACAAAGGACACTGAAAAAGAAGTGGCCAATGAATTTGCATGAAAAGTAGGCAAGTGTGGCACCGGCAAGTGGGGAGTGGAGAGTGCTTTCAAAAAAGGGGGGGCTCAGCAGGGTCAGGTGCCACTGAAGGGCTCACTATTACAGGTATGGCACTAAGCCTTCTACACGTAGCATCTTATTTTATCTCTGAAGTGGCAGAGCTCAGGTTGAAAGCAAGTATGTGTGATTCCAAAGCCAATGTATGCTGTGCTCCTTAGATATCTATGCCCTCATTTTGCAGATAAAATACTGAGCATCAGAGGATGAGGTAGCTATACAGACAAACAGGGATTCACATTGGACTGTAATCTGGGGCACCTCACTTGTAAATCCATGTGTCTTCTCCCACAGCCTTTCCTACTCTATCTCCAAGAAGGACTTGAAAAACTCTGGGAATATATGGAAATGGTTCTCCATGATGACCTAGCCACAAAAAGTAGAGATATAGCCAGCATCAGGTTTCCAACAGTGTTTTTGGAGAATTAAAATAAGCTTGATTTGTGTAGGAAGCAATAAAAAAATGGCATTCTTAGCCTTGGCTTTAAGGCACATTCATAGGTTTCTGGATATCCATATCACAGAATAAGGTAAGGTACACTTTGGGTGTGGCAGCCAGGAACGTCCAAGCAGGGGCCCCAGGCATGGGTTAGGTGCACTTGCATATTCTCATACCTCAGTGGGGAGGATTTATGGCAGACCACAGACAGGCATTGCTCATGGCCTTAGCTGGGGCCATGAGATTTGAGGCAGGAAGGAGGTGTCAAGGAGGAAGTCTGAGAAAAGCCCAGGTCACCCATTCTTGTGTGTGCACTGAGGATGTTCAGATGCAGCTGGGGTATGGCAGTGTCCACTTCTGTTCCCAGAACCTAAGCCATGGCTGTTGCTCAGCCATTCCGTCTCTGCTGCTCTCCTATCTGAGCTGTCAGAGTCGGTTAGGCTGAGACAAACAGCCTGTGGCCTGATGCTGCATGATTGTGTTTTATTTGACTGATTTTATTTTGGCAAAAGAGCGGCAGGAAAATGCAGACACTCTGCAGCTTGACTGTGATGAATGGAGCTGGGAAAGGGGTGGGAAGGGGGTTGGAGAGAGGGATAGGGGAGAGAGCTAGGCCAAGAATTAAGCTGTGCCCTGAGGCAGGCTGATGGGCTTGGCTGGAAGTAGTGGATCACAGCTGGTGGGAGAATGGACACTGGTGACTAGGCCAGCCAGCTGGTCAGCATGGCTCTGGAGGGACATCTGGAAAGTAGAAGACATCAGTCTGTGGCTTCTAGATGGACTTGATGATCTCAAAACACATGGCCTGCAGTGCTCCCTAGGAGCATCACTAGCTTCAGACCTTGAGGGCTGTGTGCTCTGTGAAGCCACCTTAATGGAAGGAAAGGGTGTCTCAGAGCACTGCCAGTAAGCACCCAAATCTCATCAAGAATAGTCACCGGGGGCCTTTTTCACTGTCTGATTATGGACCTTAGCTGTCTTCAGAATAAGAGACAGAGCACATGGCCAGGCTCTCATATACTAGTCCACTCCCTAATGACCATGAGTGGGTTTTTATCCTCACAGAGATCTCATTCTGTGTGTGGAATCCCATGTAGACACATAATAAATTCCCCCATCACCAATATCTTGCCCAACCAAAAAATAAATGAACAACCCCCTCAAACTCCATTTGACATATATTATTGCTTACTGGCTATAGTCCTATTTCACTGGACCTTTTCCATGTAAAACTCCAGAAAAGGACTGTCCCTCTTACTTACTTCTTTCCTGAGCCCAAACTCCTCTTGTCTGAAATGACCAGTGCACAGGAGTGAGAAAGGGTATTCTGTGGAGAGATCTTTCCAGCTTTTTCTTTCTGAGAAGTGGCAGTTCCTTCTACTCTGTGTAAATGCATAGTGTGATGAATATAAAGTCTCCCCTCCCCCAACACCCTGTGAAATCCAATCTCTATCTACACAGCATCTAGGGAAGTCTATTAAAAATGGAAAAGACATTATACCCTCCAATTGCTTCCAACCCTCCAATAGTTTCTTATTACAATTAGATTAAATCATAAACCTACTACCTTGGTTCTGACCCTACCTACTTCCCTGACCTCATTTTCTACCTGTCTGCCCTGACTGGAATGCTAGTTCTTCGGATCCTGTCTGGATTTCAGGTCTCCATTGAAAAATTACCTACTCAAAGAGGCTTAGCCTCATGCCCTATATGAAACAACCCCACAACTCAGATTCTACCCTTTTTCCCTACCTTATTTTCTGCACAATACCTGCCAACCATATTATTTATATATTTGTGTTTATTGCCCCCTTTCCTATATAGAATGCAAGCTCCATGAGGGCAGTCACATTGCATGTCTCATTCAGCAATGACAACATACCTGGCATATAATAGTTTTTCAATAAATATTTAATCATTGAATGAATACAGGGCCTATGTGGTTATCATATAGGGCATGATGGGGAAACAGGTGAGCAAGGCTAAGATCATACAGGCTGTTGACTGTTGTGTTAATATTTTGGGCTTTCACCTCTGTTGATCCAGGTTCCAGGCATGCCTAGCCCCTAAGCCCACCCCTTTCCCCAGGCTCTAGGTTTAACTGATGGACCCAGGCTTTAGGCCTGTCCTGAGAACCCAGTCACCAAGCTCATCCAAGTGAACCCTGGTACCAGGCCAGCCTCTGTGGACTCAAGCTCTGGGCTTGAGGCACCAGGCACCAGGGCAGTCTGTCTGGAGACTCTAATTGCAAACCTTCCCACAAGCCCTACCAGTGAGCCTGCTTGGAATCTCTTCATGGGCCTACTGGCAAAGGGTTTTCTCTGCTTATGAAAGTTTGTAAAGACTGAAAGAGGTGCCTGTTTCTTCAAATCCACAGACACAAATGCAAGGACACAAAAGCACAAATAATCAGAAAAACATGACATCAAAAAAGGAACAGAACAAAGCACCAGGCACCAGTAACCTAAACAAACAGGGATCTATGAACTGTACGAAAAAGATTCAAAATGGTCATCTTAAAATAGTTCAGTGAGATACAAGTAGATACAGATAAAAAACTAAACAAAATCATGAAAACAATACAAAACAAAATTATAATTCAACGAAGAAAGAAAACCATAAAAAATAACCAAACAAATTCTAGAACTGAAGAACATATGACTAAACTGAAAAACTACATAAAGAGCTTCAACAACAAACTCAATCAAGCAGAAGAAAGAATCAGCAAGCTCAAAGACAGGTTTTTTGAAATTAATCAGAGAAACAAAAAATAATAAAAAGGAGTGAAGAAGGCCTGTGGGGTTTATGGGACACCATCAAGGGAACCAATATAGGCATTATGGGAACTCTGATGGTACAGAGAAAGAGAAATTGACAGAAAGCTTATTTAAGGAAATAATGATAGAAAACTTCCCACATCTGAAGAGGGAAATGAACATCCAGATTTATTGAGTCCAAAGAACTCCAAATAGACTAAACATAAGGCGGTCTTCACTGACATATTATAATTAAATTCTCAAAAATCAAATAAAAAGAGAGAATTTTGAAAGCTACACAACAAAAGTGACTTGTCACATACAAGGGAACTATCATCAGACTCTTAGCAGATTTTTTTCAGCAAAAACCTTGTAGACCAGGAAAGAGTTGAATGATTTATTCAAAGCGTCAAAAGAAAAAAACAGAACAAACAAATTAAAAAAAAAAAAAACCCTTCCAACCAAGAATACTAAACCCAGCAAACTTGTCCTTCAGGAGAGAAGGAGAGATAAAGACCTTCTCAAACAAAAGCTGAGGGAGTTCATCACCACTAGACTGATTTACAAGAAATACAAAAAAGAGTTCTTCAAGTTGAAACAAAAGGATGCTAACTAACAACGTGGAAACATATGAAAATATAAAACTCACTGTAAAGATAAGAATGTAGTCAAACTTAGAATTAATACTTTAATACTATAAAAGTAGTGAATGAGTCACTTTTAACTGTAGCATAAAAGTTAAAAAACAAAAGTAATAATAACTATAACTACAATACTTTGTAAATGTACACACAATATATAAAAGATGTAAATTGTGACATTAATAAAGTGTGGGGGGAGAAGAAGTTAAAGTGTAAAGTTTTTATATGAGGTCAAAGTTAAGTTGTTATCAGCTTAAAATAGGCTGCTATAATGATAAGATGTTTAAGCCTCATGATAACCACAAAAAGGAAACAAAAACCCTCTAGTAGGTACACAAAAGAGAAAAAGAAATCAAAGTATGCCACTTTAAAATATATTATCAAATCACAAAAGAAGACATCAGGAGAGGAACAAAGAAACAAAAGAGCTACAAAGCAGTCATAAAACAATGAATAAAATGTCAACATTAAGTCCTTAATTATCAGCAATTACTTTTAAGTGCAAATGAACTAAACTCGTGGCCAGATGGATGAAAACACAATATCCATTATATGCTGCCTTGACAAGAGACTCACTTTAGCTTTAAGGATACACATATGCTGAAAAAGAATGGACAAAAATATATTTATTTTTTTTTTTTGCAAATGGTTACCAAAAAGGATCAAGAGTGATTATACCTGCATCAGACAAAATAAACTTTAAGTCGAAAGTGTTCTAAGAGACAAACAAGTGATTATATGATAAAGGGGTCAATTCATCAAGAGGATACAACAATTATAAATATATATGCACCAAATATCAGAGCACATCAGTTTATAAAGGTCATATTAACAGAAAAAGGAAGAAATAGACAGCAATACCATAATAGTAGGGTACTTCAAGACCCCACTTGCAACAATGAATAGATTATTTAGATAGAAAGTCAATAAGGACACAGTGAATTTGAACAAAACTATAGACCAAATGGATTAAGCAGACATATAGAGAACATTCCATCTAACAGCAGCACAATGCACATTTTTTTTCAAGCACACATGAAACATTTTTCAGGATAAATCAAATGTTAAACCACAAAAAAAATTTTAACAAATTCAAGAAGATTGAAATTGTATCACGATTCTTTTCTGACTACAATTATATGAAACTAGAAAACACGAGGAAAACTAGAAAATTAACCAACATATGGAAATTAAACAACATGGTAATGAACAATCAATGAGTCAAAGAAAAATCAAAGGGAAATTTAAAAAAATCTCAGACAAACAAAAATGGAAACACAGCATATCAAAACTTGTAGTATGTAACAAAACCAGTTTTAAGAGGGAAATACAGTAACAAAAGGATATATCTCAAATAAATAACCTAAATTTATAACTCAAGAAACTAGAAAAAGAACAAACTAAGGGCAAAGTTAAAAGTAGAAAAGAAATATCAAATCAAAGCAGAAATAAATGAAATGAACAGTAGAGAAACAATAGAAAAGAGCAATAAAACTAAGCAATAAAACTCTTAGTTCATGAAAAAATGAACCAAATTGACAAAACTTTAGCTCAATTAAGAAAAATCAAAGAGATGACTCAGCAAATAAAATTATAAATGAAAAAGGAGACATAACAGCTGATACCATAGAAATATAAAGGATCACTAAAGACTGCTATGTACAATTATACACCAACAGATAGGATTACCTAGAAGAAATGAACATATTCTTAGAAACATAAAACTGTCCAAGACTGACTCATAAAGAAATAGAAAATCTGAATAGTTCAATAATGAGTAGGACATTGAATCAGTAATCAAAAACTTCCCAACAAAGAGAAGACAAGGACCTGATGTCTTCAGTGGTAATTTCTATCAAACATTTACAGAACAATTAAAGGCAATTATTTTCAAGATCTTCAAAAAAATTCCAGAGGAAGGAACACTTCCAAAACTTATTTTATGAGGCCAGCATTACCCTGATACTGAAGCTAGACCAGGAAACTACAAGAAAAGAAAATTAGAGGCCTATATCGCTTATAAACACACATGTAAAATTTCTCAATGAAATGCTAGCAAATAAAAATCAACAGCACATAAAAATGGTTAGGCACCATCGTCAAGTGGGATTTATTCATGTGATGCAAGGATAGTTTAACATATGCAAATAGGCAAATGTGCTATGACACATTAGGAGAATGAAAGACAAAAATTATTGATTATCTGAATAGATACAGAAAAAGTATTTGGCAAAATCTAACATTCTTTCATAATAAAAATCCTTAACAAATTACATACAAAAGGAATGCACTTCAATGTAATAAAAGCTATATATTATAAGCTCATAGCTAACACCATTCTCAATGGTCAAAAGCTCAAAGCTTTTTCTGTAAGACCAGAAATAAGATCAAGCTGCCCATTCTTGCCACTTCTATTCAATATTGTACCAGAAGCCCTAGCCAGAGCAATTAGATAAGAAAAAAATTAAAGGTGTCCAAATTGGGAAGGAAGGAGTAAAAATGACTCGGTTTGCAAGTAACATAATCTTATATAGAAAAAATTCTAAAGACTCCACCAAAAATCTGTCAGAATAGATAAACAAATTCAGTAAATTTTCAGGATACAAAATCAGCACGCAAAAATCAGTTGTGTTTCTATACACTAACAATGAGCTATCTGAATAATAATTAAGAAAACAATTCCATTTGCAATAGCATCAAAAATTATAAAACCTTGGAGGTGAAAGATCTGTAGTCTGAAAGTACAAAACATTGATGAAAGAAGTTGAAGGAGACTCATATAAATGAAAAGATATCCCATGTTTATGGATTGGAAGAATTAATATTGTTTAAATGTCCATACTACTCAAAATGAACTACGGATTCAATACAATCCTTATGAAAATTTCAATGTCATTTTCCACAGAAATAAAAAAGCAATATAAAATTTGTGTACAACCATAAAATCCTCAAATAGCCAAATATTTAACAAAAAGAACAAAGCTGGGGGCATCACACAACCTGATTTTAAGATATACTACAAAGCTATTTAGTATAGCTATAATCAAAGCAGTATGGTATGGTACTGTGTAAAATAGACACACAGACTAATGGGACCAACTACACAGCCTAGAACTAAATGCATATGCTTATGGTCATTTGCTCTTTGGCAAAGGTGCCAAGAACATACAACAAGGAAAAGATAGTGTCTTCAGTAAGTGGTGCTGGGAAAACACATATAGAAAAGTGAAATTGGACCCCTATCTCATACCACATACAAAAATCAACTCAAAATGGATAAATGACTTAAACATTAGATCTGAAACTTTAAAACTACTATAAGAAAACATAGGGAAAATCTTCTTGACATTGGTTTGGGCAATGACTTTTTGGATAAGACCCTAAAAGCACAGGAAACAAAAGTAAAGCTAGACTAGTGGGATTACATCAAACTATAAAGCTCCTGGACAGCAATGGAAACAGTGAACAGAGTGAAGAGATAATATACAGAATGGGAAAAATATCTGTAAACCGTATATCTGATAAGAGGTTAATGTGCAAAATATATAAGGAATCCAAACAATTCAATGGCAAGAAAATGAATAACCCAATGAAAAAATGGGCAAAGGACCTGAATAGACATTTCTCAAACGAAGACACACAAATGGCCAACAAGTATATGAAAAAATGCTCAACATCACTAGTCATCAATGAAATACAAATCAAAACCACAATGAGGTAACACCTCACAACTGTTAGAATGGCTACTATCAAAAAGACAAAAGATAACAAGTGTTTATGAGGTTGTTGAGAAATGGTAATGCTTCTACAGTGTTGGTAGAAATGTAAATTGGTACAACCATCATGGAAAATAGTATGGCGGATACTCAAAAAATAAAAAATAGAACTACCCTATGATCCAGCAATTCCACTTCTGGGTGGAAGGAGAATCCAAAGGAAATTAAATCAGTATGTCAAAGAGAAATCTGCATTCCCATGTTCATTGCAGCATTATTCACAATAGCAAAGATATGAAATCAACCTAAGTGTCTGTTCACGGATGAATAGATTTTTTAAAATTTGGTATGTGTAATGGAATATTATTCAGCCTTAAAAAAGAAGGAAATCCTGTCCTTTTGAGACAATGTGGATGAACCTGGAGGGCATAGTGGTAAGTGAAACAAACCAGGTGCAGAAAGACAAATACTGCATGATCCCACTTACATGTGGAATTTAAAGAAGTCAAACTCATGGAAGCAGAGAACAGAACAGTGGTTAGCAGGAGCTGCAGGATGTGGGAAGGGGGTGATGTTAGTCAAAGGGCACAGAGTTTAACTTATGCAAGATGAGTAAGTTCTGGATTTCTAATGTACACATGGTGACTACAGTTGATAATACTGTATTGTACACTTGAAGTTTGCTAAGAGAGCAGATCTTTAATGTCTCACCACAAAAAAAAAGAAGAAAAAGTAACTATGTGAGATGATGGATGTGTTAATTTGCTCTATTTTGGTGATCATTTTGTAATGTATCCATATATCAAAACATCACATTGTACACTTTAAATATATACTTTTTTTATTTGTCAATTATACCTTAGTAAATCCATGTATATATTTGGAGTTCACCTTCCAGCAGATGGGAGAACCACACAAGGGCTTTAAACCAGTTCAGAGACAGGATCCACATGTGTTGCAGGGTGATCACTCTGATGGCTGGCAAGAGCAGGTTGCGTCAGACCTGGAAGCAGGGAGATCCCACTGTGGGGCTGTTGCAGTGGCCATCAGGAGCCTTCGGTGGGAGATGGGAACTCCTGCCAAGCCTGAAGGATTTCCAAGGGGTAGGGGTGGGTGAAGAACAGTACTTAATGAGGCCTCGGGGGCTATGAGATACTTCCTTTGATAGAAGTGGAGAGTTTGTATAGATCAGGGACTGTCAAACTTTTTAGCTAAATGAAGAAGCTGTTCTTCAAACAAAATCTCATTCAGAACTTCCACATATAAGTCAGAGAAAAGTGCATTGGCTTTCTTTAGGGGTGGGGAAGGAATCCAGAACCAAGCCCTGCCGCAGCCCATTAAATCACCTCTTCTGCTCCTCCCCGACTGTGGCCTCCACACCACTCGTGCAGAACCCACAGGGCTCTGCGGGACACGGCCTGAGAACCTCAGACGTGGAAGGAAAGAGGCTTAGAGCACCTTGGGTGCCTTTCCCCTCTCTCCTTTCCTTCCTTGCCACGTGCGGTGAGCAGCTGTTGGCCTTTTCTCTGAGAACAGACTGGCATCTCTGGCCACCCTCCCTGCCTCCCCACCCAGGCTCTCTGCGTTGCTGACTCACTGCGCCACCTTCCTTAAGGCAGGGCCCTTTATTTGCCCCTCCACCCCCACTTTGGCACCTCCATTGCTATAAATACACCCCGTGCATGTAATTACATGATGGAACACAAGTGGCTCCAAAGCCTCCTTGCTCCAGGCTATTGTGTCAGCAATATACCTGTGAGAAGCATATAAAAGACAAGCGACTCAGGAGGTAATGCACATGGTAAAAAAGAAAGAAAGGGTAAAAAGAAAAATACAACAACAAACAAAACTCTTAAGACTACATTATGAGTATTCCCAGGAGAATAAAAAGGCTCCAAAAAGGTAACTCCCGTCTCTCAAGCACACAATATGGTTTTTATAAACTTTCAGGACTCTCTTCACTTTTTTTTTTTTTTTTTTTTTTTACCATTTCACCCCTACAATGCACATTTTTCTTAAGGAAATTAAACACAAAACGCCTACTGTATATTTAATTTAAAGAGGAAAAAAAAAAAACCCAAACCCCTCAATGTTGAAATATCATTAAGGAGGGTGACGCAAAGCTGGAGAGGCCAGGAAATTGAGTCTTTAACCTGCCACTCCTTCCCCAGCGTATGGCCCATGAACACCATTACACATCGCTCTGCTCCAAAGTATAAATTAAGCTTGATTATAAAGATAAAGAAGGCAGCCCAGGCCTGGAGCTTCAACATCGGCAGGCGCCAGGGGCAGAGAGCCAGATCTGCCTGCAGCGGGCATGGGGAGTGGGCGGACACTGACCTGCTCTGGCCTAGAGGTCACAGTAGCCCAGTGCCACCACCTCGTTCATTCTGGGGGGTGCCGCAGAGACACCTCAACAAAGCATTGGCCAGCCTGTGAACAGAGCCCTGCAATGGACACCCTGTGCTTTCCAGATTGGGAAACTTGGCTTGTGCTTTTCCTTAAATAGCCTCCCCCTTCTCTGCCTGTCTCAAATCCTGTCGTGCAAGGTCCAAAGCAAACACTGTGGTCTCCGTGAAGCCATCTCTAACCCTTCAGCTATTTCTTTCTCTCTGGCCTCTGCCACGTAATTAAGATTTTGAATTCTGAAGTTGACTGCCAGAGTTCCCAGCGATGTTTCACCATGTTGGACGGGTTACTAAACCTCTTTATGCTTCTGTTTCCTTGTCTGTCAGGTGAACTCGTTGTGTAGATAAGTACAATCCTGACCATAAAACATTTAGTCATTCAACAACTATTAAACTATTTTAGGGGTGTAGTAGATGTAAAAGAAACCACCTTTAGTCCCTATTGATCTCCAAAGTTCATTCCACAGATCCAGTTGACTAAACCAATAGTACTTGTTTGTTATGAAAGGTACAGTCCATGTCCGAGGACTGGGCCAGCGTGGGGAGTGTCGCTGCACGTCCAGAAGACTCCCAAGGAGCTGTGAGTGTCCTTGTCCATGAAGAGCACATAGTACTTGCAGGATGCTATTCACGTTCTACAAGCCACGAGACACCATAGAAGCCGAATTTTCACAAGGAAGCTCAAGAACAGGGTGAGGACAGCTAGACTGGAATAAAGGGGGACACCCTCACAAGAAAAATGATGCCTCGTTTATTCTGTATTCACAAAGTGTTTGAGTTATACATTATTTTCTCCTGAAGGATTTTAGGTGGTTTTCAAAAGCACATGCAATCCAAAATATAAAATAAATGAAGGCAAATATATATAATATTAATAGTAAGTCCAGTGATTGAATTTGACCCATTGAGCTTAAAAGAAAGAAATAAGTTTGGATGGACGTGTATGTGTGTGTATGTTGTAGGTAGTGGAAGTGAAAAAGTGTGTCCCAACTCTACATTTGTTGTTTTAGGTTTTTCATCTTGTGATTTATACTGTATTTGGCTTTATGTCCCTTACAGAGTAGACATTCCAGATGACTTACAACTCTTACATGGATTCTAAGCATAATTTGTTTACAAAGGATTGGGAAAGTGACCCAGGGATCTTGGTGACCAATGGCTGGGGACATAACGAGTGAGGAGGTGGCCCAAGCTAGCAAGGAAGAAAATGATGACTCTCTTGGCTGGTCTTTAATCTCCTGTTTTCTCATCAAGATTCTTTGGTCACTTCTTTGGCCAGGCAAAGCTGTCCTTACTATTTGTGTCAACTTACTGCTAATCACCCAAGAGCCCCGTTGGTGTGTATCCATTAGGTCATCCCCAGGGCACTCTGGAAGCTCAGACCTCACTGAATGGGGTTTCCAATCTGCTTGATTTATCTATCTCCAGCAGAGGATCACAGAACACACTGCAGGTCCACATTAACCTTGTGGTTTTCTTGGCTCATGGATATCAAAGCAAAGGATGCCAGGCAGTAAATCAGGAATACAATTGAGAAATAAGCACAAAGGAATCAAGGGAATTGCAGAACACATTTGGTTTCTGATAGGGGATCGGTTGGATTACAGTCTTAAAAATCCCTTAAAATAGTATAGAAATGTTAAATGTGAAAAGAGGTGTTGAATATTTTTAAAAATTCTAGAAATGCAGGACAAGGGTCATGATATAGTAGGGACTCACTGGTCATTTTGTACAGTGCTACCAGATATCGGGAGTATGGTAATACACATCAAGCCAAATCCAGGCAAGCACTAGTGGAGACGGAAAGAGGGCTTGGGTAACACACGGTGTCATTATCCTTCCCCGTCAGGATCTACTGAAGACCTCAACTGGGCTCAGGACTCTGCAGCACATACAGATGGCATGAACTCAGTTTCAGCTCTAACAGCCAGCGTTTACTGTTCAGGAGTGATTCTACAAAGAAATAAGAATCTGTGTTTTCCTTCCAAGGAACAAAGACCATGGGATGAGTGTTCAGGCTACAAATCCAGGCATCACAGAAAAACCTGTGACTACATGGGGAAAAAAAAAAATATATATATATATATATATATTCTGCAGGCAGAATGATATGTTTATATTTATACTTTTTTTCCCAAAAAAAGATGAAACCATAAAGAATTAATTTAAAAAGCATGTTGTTTATCTACAAAGCCATCTCCTTGTATTTCTTTTAGAATAATTTAATTCTGATAAAATCTTAATGTAAATGGCATTTTCAAGTTGATTTTCAGGACCTGTGTGTCTCTGTCTATCTCTGTAAGTTTAAGCCAGGGCCTGACTAAAAGAAATGTGTTCCTATAGCCAGTTCTTCTCTGGCCTCATTTTTGGAAAGGGTAGAGAACCAGTGGCTCAAAGAGATAATCCTATAGCTCAAAAAATCAAAACTGCAAAAGCTAGAAAAGACCTCAAACAATAGGTTTAATCCCCTCATATTACAAAGGAAGATCAAAGCCCTGAAAGATACAACTATTTTCCGAAGTTCAGATCTCTTGAATCCTGACTCCAAATCAAGGTCTCTAGACCCTGTCTCAGGGTCTAGAGTGCTGGCCAAACCAAGGTGAGGCAGCCATTTGCTCAGCCAAACCCTCGGCCTCTGCAGGGCTGTGTGGGCTCACCTGGAGTGAGAGGGAGCTCTAAATGGGCCCCAACCAGAACAAGTGTCAGCTAAGGGACTGCTGGCAGTACAGTGAACCCCACTGCCACACCAAGCCCTGGTTAAGAAATTACAGAAAGTAACCTGGGACAGAGTTAAGAAAGCTGGAGAAGAGGACCAGAGGAAAGGAAGAAAATGGCAGTGGTTCCGTGCGACCGTATAACTTTTGCTTAGCTGTTAGGCTGTTGAGTCAGAAATGCAATATGAGAACTTCCTTGGCCATCTTTGGAAGCGTCTATATAGGCCTAGGGATGCCAGTTCACTCTGGCCCTGAGGGGTCCACTTTTGGGTTATATTCTCCCCATACCTCAGAATAGAAAAACAACAACAACAAAAAGCTCCTTCTTCCTAGGCTACACCCTCCTCTAGCAAGCCTTGCAGAAAGAAGTTCTTTTGTCACACATAAGGCAAGAGTTAGCACCCTGGACTTTCAATGGGAGCTGTTTTTAGCAGGAAACAGTCACTATCTGCAGCCCTCATTTCCAAATGTTGCTCCACATTCTCCTGCCAAAAAGAAAGATTGCTATTGTTCAAGGGACCTGAGGGTCTTGAAGGGCACCTCTGTATTCCCGATAAGGCTGAGATTGACAATTGACATTGTATCTTTTGCTAAGCAACCGTACACCCAACTGCAGTTGATATTTTTGAGAATTGAGGATCACAAAAAAGATGAACCTCTCTAAAGGCAACGGCGATGGCCAGAGCCCAAGCTGTGCCCAGCTTACATCATGCATACCATCCTCCGTAGCCAGCCAACCATCCTTGGCCTCTCTGGCAGTGTTTGTGCCAGCGATCATTACAACTTTATTATAGCCCCTTTCAGCAACTCATGAGTTTTTACAGCCAAATTACAAGTCTGTTTACAGTTAAGTGGCAGCGAGTACTTTTAAAGCAAGTACTGTAGATATTTTTACGACTGAGTTTGCACTATCAAAAACACACAGAGTATATATAGGCAGGGCCCAGAACGCCAGTGAGACTGTTTAGGGTTCATCTAAATAGGGCAAATAAAGGGGCTTTGTGTTTGCCTAATGGAGACAGGTCCCCATCAGGCCAAGGCTTGGATTTTATACCATGAGGTCTTTGTATATATCAATGCTGGGTTGAATCTATAGTTTAAGGGACATAATTTGCTTGATTGAATATATTAAAAATTAAGATAACTACATTAAAATTAAACAATTAAAAATTATTTGCTATTGTCAAGTAATAGAATAGTCAAATTCATAGAGACAGAAAGTAGAACAGTAGTTTCTAGGGGTTTCAGGGTAGAAGAGTTGGGGAGTTAGTGTTTAATGGGTACATAGTTTCAGTTTGAGATGAAAAAGTTCTGGAGGTGGATGGTGATGATGGTTGCACAGCAATGTGAATACACTTGATGCCACTGAACTGTACACTTAAAATGGTTAAAGTGCTAAATTCTGTGTGCATTTTACTATAAGAAAAATATTTGGCAGCTGAGAACATATATTTTACCTTCAGGTAGAGGATAGAGATTTAAGATTAGGAAAGTGTGTGTGTGTGTGTGTGTGTGTGTGTATAAATCCCTTTCTTGAAATACATATTTAACTTCCTACTCTTTGACTTTCTACTTTGATAAGATGTATAAGATGATTAAAACATTCTAGCTTTATCATACTGGCCGAGTTTGCCTGAGTTAAAGTGAATGATGGTATTTTTATTGTGATAGTCACATCACTTTCAAATAAAATCTCTGAGAAATGGTTAATTCATGGAGTGAGAAGTTCAATTATGAAGAAATTTCTAATAGGATAACAACTTCCAAATGTATTTTGTGATAGAATCACTCACAGATGTCTGAGAACATTGATAAGTATGTCTATCCAAAAAGAAAAAAACACAACACTATTCATATTGAGTAAACCCTTTTACTTTAATCACCTGGCTCAGAAAGATGACTTACCCATCATTTCCAAACACTATGTGTATCTGCAGAGTGATTTTCTTGTTGATTTAAAACATTCTCAGCTTTTGATTGCAATTTGAAGAATTTATGTTTTCTCACCAAAAAAAAAAAAAAAAAAAAGCAGAAGGGCAACTACATATTAATGAGAAGAGATGGTAAAAAAAATTTAAAAAAAATAGAGCTAGCTTCACTAATACTCATTACCATTTTTACAAATTTTTTGCCGTAAAGCAACAGAAATGTATTCCCTCCCAGTTCAGGTTCTTATTCACTACACGGCACCACCTTTCACTTATAAAACACCCCTTTATATTCTGCCTTCCACTGTAAACTCTAAATTCCACAATGGCCGAGTATCTGTCCCTCTTGCTCACTACTGTGCACCAGGGTCTAGGACACTTCTTGGCATCAAATGGTGCTTTGAAAAAAACTATTATGGTAAAAATATACATGACATAAAATTTATCATTTTAACCATTTTTGAGTCTACAGTTCAGTAGCATTAAGTGCATTCACATTTCTGTGCAACCATCCCCACCATCCATCTCCGGAACTTTGCATCAAACTCCCCAACAGTAAAGCAAGACCATAGTGAAGAACATTTTCAAGAAACTTGGATTTTATCCAAGAACTGTATGCACCAATGCTATCCTGCAACAGACGTGAGCACACAAAACTTAACAATCCTGTACACTAAGCACTTCCACAGGACTATCCAAGGAGAAAATCTTCATCTAAATCAGAGAGGACTGGGAAAACCTTGGTCACAGGACTGATGATTAATCTTGAATATATTTAATTATAGATTTAAGACTAAAATAAATGTGAGGACAATGGTGAAAAAATAATACGTAATTTTTTGTTGTTCTGATGAGTACATGGGCCCTCTGTATCTGCTGATAGGAAATATTAAAAAAATAAAAAATAACAATACAACAATAAAAAATACAAATAAAATAACAGTACTTTATAACAACTATTTACATAGCATTTCCATTATATTAGGTATTATAAATAATCTAGAGATGATTTAAAATATACAAGAAGATGTGCATAGGTTATATGCAAACACTAAGCCATTTTATACCAGGCACTTGAGCATCCATGGATTTTGGTATGCAGGTGGGTCCTGAAACCAGTACCCCATGGATACCGTGATTGTATGATAACACAACTAAGAAGCTGAGAATGAACACATTGATTGCTGCATAAGAAATAGATGGGCATCAATTTTTTTAAAATGCTATTGAGAGTTGACAAACCAAATAACAAAATCTTCCCAGAGAGGGAACTATTCTTCCAAGCATTACTGACCTCACAGAGCCTCAAGATGGTTCTCGGTTTCATTATGAAGTTGCTGTTGTCAATAGCCATGGGCTTACCTGGGTGCTGTTTTGTCTCCATGATAGAATGGAGCTTGAGTTCAGGGTAGGAAGATGGAAGTAGGATATATTCCTTAGCAGAAATACTTATCCTAATTGTGTGTGTGTGTGTGTGTGTGTGTGTGTGTGTGTGTG
>CAUYRT010097997.1:0-39647 GCA_963574885.1 Lepilemur ruficaudatus
TTAAACCTAAGGCATGAAACTATAAGAATTCTAAAAGAAAATGTTGGAAAAACTCTTATAAACATCAGCTTAGGGAAAGAATTTATGAAGATGACCCCAAAGGCAGTCACAGTAATAACAAAAATAAATAAATGGGACCTGATCAAATTAAAAAGCTTCTGCACAGTCAAGGAAACCATCATGAGAGCAAACAGACAACCTACAGAATGCTAGAAAATATTCACATGCTGCACTTCCAATAAAGGGCTGATAACTAGAATCTATACAGAACTCAGAAAAAATCTGCAAGAAAAATCAAACAACCCTATCAAAAAGTGGGCAAAGGGCATGAATAGAAACTTTTCAAAAGATGGGGTAATGGCCAAAAAACATATGAAAAAATAGTCAACATCTCTAATCATTAAAAATATGCAAATCAAAGCCATAATGAGAAGTCACTTAACTCCAGTGAGAATGGCTTTTATCAAAAAGTCCCCCAAAAAAACAAACGTTGGTGTGGATGCAGAGAGCTAGGAACACTCATACACTGCCGGTGGGACTGCAAACTAGTACAATCTCTGCGGAAAGTAATATGGAGATACCTCAAAGAGCTAGAAGTAGAACTACCATTTGATCTAACAATCCCACTACTCAACATCTACCCAAAGGAAAAAATACATTCTATAAAAACGACATCTTCACTAAAATGTTTATAGCAGCACAGTTCGAAATTGCAAAAATGTGGAAACAACTCAAGTGCCCATCAATACATGAGTGGATTAATAAAATGTGGTATGCATATACCATGGAGTACTATTTAGCCATAAAAAGCAATGGTGATCTAGCACCTCTTATATTATCCTGGATAAACCAGAGACCATTCTACTAAGTGAAGTATCACAAAAATGGAAAATCCAGCACCACATGTACTCACCTTCAAATGGTACTAATTGACCAACATTTATGTGCACATATGGTAGTAACATTCATCAGGTGTTGGGCGGGTGGGATGGGGGAGGAAGGGATGAGTATATTCATACCTAATGGGTGCAGTGTACACTGTGTGGGGGATGGTGTGTCCATCCCCTGACTTGGGTGGGGCAAAGGCAATACATGTAACCTAAATATTTGTACCCCTGTAATGTTCTGAAACAAATATGTATAGACAGATAGATAGATAGGTAGATATACATAAAATAAATAAATAAATTTGGGAGGAATTGACATCTTAATAATATTGACTCTTTCTACTAATGAATATGGAATATCTGTTTATTTAGAGCTTATTTGATTTCTTTCTTCAGTGTTTCATGGTTTTCTGCATACAGATCCTAAACATATCTTGTATTTTGTATACCTAAACATTTCACTTTTTTGGGTGATGTTTTTTAAAAATTTCAAATTCCAATTGTTTATTGCTGGTATATAGGAAAACAATGGATTCTACAAACCTACTATGATCACTAGTTGATTCTAGATAGGTTTTTTGGCCTGTTCTTTGATATTCTCTATGTAATCATGTTATCTATGAACAAAGACTATTTTATTTCTTATCCCCAGCCTGTATATATTAATATTTTTTCAAGTATTCTGAGATAAGAACATTTTATTTTATATTCTAGACTTACTTCACTAGCTATGACTTCCAGAATGGTCCAGATAGAAGTGGTAAGACGGAATATCCTTGCCTTCTTCCTGATCTTAGGGGAAAGGAAACCATCAGTTTTCTCAACATTAAGTAAGGAGTTAGCTAATTTTTTTGGTAGATGTTCTTTATCAAATTGAGGAAATTTTCCTGTATTGATAATTTGATGAGAGTTTTTGTCATGGCATTTTTTTAAAGTCCAACTTATTAATACTTCTTTCATGAATCATGCTTTAATGTCTAAATGCCAAAAACATGTAAAATGCTTTTATTGCATTAATTGATATGTTCATGTTATTTTTCTTCTTTGCCCTGTTGATACGGTAGATTTCATTACATGATATTTGAATATTGATTGAGCTTACATACCTGGAATAAATCCAACTAGGTATAATTATTATTGCACATTACTAGATTTGATTTGCTACTGTTTTTCTGGGGATTTTTGCATCTGTGACCATAAGAGATAATGGCCTGTAGTTTTCTTTTCTTATAATGTCTTTACCTAGTGTTGGTATTAGGGTAATGCTGGCTTCATTAAGTTAAAAAGTGTTACTTTGACTTCTATTTTTTAGAATAGATTGTGAAGAATTGATATCCTATCCTCCTTAAGTTTTTGGTAGAAATCACCAATGAAACCATTTGGGCCTGATGCTTTCTTTTCTGGAAGGTTGTTAATTATTTATTCAACTTATTGAATAGATACAGGCATATTCATATTATCCATTTGTCCTTGTGTAAGTTTTGGCAGTCTATGACTTTCAAGTAAAACATCTATTTGATTTAAGTTATCAAATTTGTGAGCATAAAGTTGTTTATGTTTATTCATTATCCTTTTAATGTTCATCGGCTCAGTAGTGAAGACTGCTTTAGGAATCTCTGTCTCCCCTTCTCTCTCTCTCTCACTTTCTGTCTGTCTGTCTTTATCTCCCTCTGTTTTATTTTTGAATAGCCTAGATAGCAGTTTATCCATTTTATTGATCTTTTCAAAGAATCAGTTTGGGGGCTTATTGATTTTTCTCTACTGTTTTGTATTTCATTGATTTTTGCTCCAATTTTTATTTATACTGTTATGCTTGCTTTAAGCTTAAATTCTCTTCTTCTTGTAGTTTCATAAAATGGAAACTTAGATTATTGATTTTAGGTCTTGATTCTTTTCTAATATATGCATTAAATGCTATAAAGTTTCCTCTATGCACTTTTTTGTCGCATCCCACAATTTCTAATATATTGTATTTTCAGTTTCATTTAGTTAAAAATATTTCTTAATTTTTCTTGAGACTCCTTAGATCCGTGTCTTATTGGAAATGTGTTATTCAATCTCCAAATATCTTGATATTTTCCACCTGTCTGTTATTGATTTCTTATTTAATTCCATCATTGTCTGAAAACATTCTTTGCACAATTTCCATTCACTTAAATTTGTGATAGTGTGCTTTATGCAAAGAATGTAGCCCATCTCAGTCTATATTCTATATCAGCTTGAGAATAATTTGTATTCTGCTGTTATTGAAAGGAATAGTCTATAAATGCCAATTTGATCAAGCTGATTGATAGTGCTGTTAAGGTCAACCATATCCTTACTGACATTCGGCCTCCTTGATCTATCAATTACTGAAGAAAAGGTGTTGAAGTCTCCAGCTGTATTAGTGGATTGGTCCATTTCTCCTTGAAATTCTATCAATTTTTTCTCTTGTATTTTGAAGCACTGTTGTTTGATATGAACTAAGAAATGTTATGTCTTCTTGGAGAGTTGACCCATTTATCATTATGTAATGCTCCTCTTTTTCCCTGATAATTTTTCTTATTCTGAAATATACTTTGCTTTGAAACTGACATAGTTTCACGAGCTTTCTTTTGATTAATATTAGCATGGTACATCTTTTTTAATCCCTTTAACTGTTTTTAATCAACAGGTAAAATTGCACATATTTATCATATACAATATGATGTTTGAAGTATATATACATCATGGAAGAGTTAAGTCTAGTTAATTAACAAATCCATTACCTCACATAGTTATTTATGCAGTGAGAACACTTATCATTCCATATCTTTGCATTTTTCAAGAATACAATATATCACCATTAATTATAGTCATCATACTGTACAGTGGAATTCTTGAACTTACCCCCCCCCACTGTGATTTTGACTAACATCTCCCCATCCTCCCTCTAACCACCTCAGACTCTGGTAACTACCATTCTACTCTTTACTTCTATGAGATCAAGTTTTTTAGAGTCCACATATGAGTGAGACCATACAGCATTTACCTTTCTGTCCCTGGCTTATTTTACTTAACATAATGTCCACCAGGTTTAGTCCATGTTGTCACAAATGACAGAATTTCTTTTATGGCTGGATCGTATTCCATTGTGTATATGTACCACATTTTCTTTATCCATTCATTCATTGATAGACACTTAGGTTGAGTCCATCTCTTTTGGCTCTTGTGAATGGTGCTGCAATAAACATGAGTACAGGTATCTCTTTGTCATACTGATTTTATAGCCTATAGCTATATACCCAGTAATGGGATTGCTGGATCACATGGTAGTTCTATTTTTAATATCTTGATGACCCTCCATACTGTTTTCCCTAATGACTGCACTAATTTACATTCCTGCCAACAGTTTAAGAGTTTCATTTTCTGTACCTTCTCACCAACACAACACTTGTTATCTTCTTTTTGATAATAGCCATTCTAACAGGAGTGAGGTGATACATCATTGTGGTTTTGATTTGCATTTCCTTGATGATTAGTGATGTTCAGCAACTAAGGACAACTAGAAAAATAAAAATAAAAGATTTTATTTTACCTTCATTTATCCCTTCTCTAATCTTCTTTTCATATAGATCCAAGTTTCTGGTTTATATAGTTTTCCTTCTTCTTGAAGAAGTTTTTAAAACAATTCTTGCAGAGCATGTCTATGGCAATGAATTCCCTCCGTGTTTGTTTGAGAAAAATCTTTATTTCTCCCTAACCTTTGAAGGATCATTTTGCTGGATGTAGAATTCTAGATGGTTGTCTTTCCTTCAACACTTTAAATATTTCACTCCTCTCTCTTCTTGTTTTGCACGTTTTCTGTTGAGAAGTCTGCTATAATTCTTATCCTTGTTTGTCTTTGGTTTTCTGTAGTTTGAATATGACATAACAAAGTGTAGTTTCTTTGTTATTGTTAGTTATTCTGCTTGGAGTTCCCTGAGCCTCCTGGAGCTGTGGTTTGATGTTTATCATTATTTTTGGAATGTTCTCAGATATTTTTACTTCAAATATTTCTTCTTCTATGCTCTACCTTTTTTCTCTTCCTAGTTTTTAGGCATATGTTACAATTTTGAAATTGCCCCACAGTTCTTGAATATTCTGATTTTTTCCATTATTTATTCTTTTTACATTTCAGTTTGGGGAATTTTCTATTGACCTATCTTCAAATTTACTGGCTCTTTCCTTAGCCCTGTCTAGTCTACAACTGAGCTTATCAAACGCATTTTTCATTTCTGTTACAGTACATAATTTCTAGCATTTCCTTTTGATATCTTGAAGTTTTCATTTCTCTGTTTATGCTACACATTTGTTCTTGTATGTTGTCTACTTTTTCTAGTAGAGCCCTTAATATATTAATCACAGCTATTTTTAATTCCCTGTTAATAATTCCAAAGTCTGTGTCATTCCCGAGTGTAGCCTTGTCTCTTCTAATTATGTGTCTTGCCTTTCAGCACACTTTACAACTTCTATTAAAAGCCAGACATGACAAATTGGGTATTAAGAACTAAGGAAAAAGGGCTGGGCCTGGTGGCTCATGCCTATAATCCTAGCACTTTGGGATGCCAAGGTGGGAGGATCAGTTGAGGCCAGAAGTTAGAGATCAGCCTGGGTAAGAACCCATTTCTACAAAAAATTTAAAAAAATTTCCAGGTGTAGTGGCGCATGCCTGTATTCCCAGCTACTCAAGAGGCTGAGGCAGGAGGATTGCTTGAGCCAGGAGTTTGAGGTTGCAGTAAGCTATGGTCACACCACTGCACTTCAGTGTGGGTGACAATTTTGTGTTAATCTAGCTAGAGTTGGGCTGTATTTACTGTTTGTTGTGGCTGCAGTAGTCAGAGCCTTCAAATTCCTCTAGGATCCTCCTTTTTTTTGGGGGGGGGAGGTTTCCTAGGGCAACTCCTTAAATAGTATTTGTGCCTTGCAGCTTTTTCAGCTGTCACCCACTCTTGTTATACTGGAACTCTGTTTCTTTCATAATAAATTATAGAGAAGGGGGAGTGCTCTATAATCTTGTGAATAAACTCAGTCTTTCATTAATCCTGTTTCCCTAAGATATGATCTTCACAAGTGTTTCCCAGCTCCTTTCCTCCTCGTAGAGGGGAGATTGCAAGGCTAAAGGGTTCTAGAGCTGGATAAATACCCTTCTTCCTAGATGGGATAAGCCTATGGTAAAGTCTTTTCCCTAGACACTAGCGCTTTGTAATGAAGAGGACTTTGGGCATATTTCAAACTGATTACTGTTCCCTCTCACCCTTTTATAACCATGAGAGGATTTTTCTTGGCTCCTCACTGTGAGAATCTCATGTGGTTCCTGGAGATAAAACTGATGAAGTGTGGGGCTCCTTGTAAGACCACAGCCTCTAGGAGTTCCCCGTTCCTACACTGGTGCACATTCAGCCTCCAGTGGTTTGTCAAACTCACCATTAAAGTTTCCTGCCAGTTACTGGCTCCAGTAGTTCTGCAGCCAGTAGGCTGATCTTGACTGTGATTTCTGTGTTCACCTGTATCTTCACATCTCAGGGTGGTAATTTGCCCTGCAACCTCAGTTCTCTGATGAATCTAAAAGAAAAGTCATATTTTTCTGGGTTTTTTATTTTCTTCTTTATTCTTATTGTGAAGACGGGAGAGACAAGTTCCAAGTTCTTTATATGTCAAATTGAAATTGGAAGTCCCCATATAGTTTTAGTCTTTCCATGGATTGCCACCATGGATTGCCACCATGAATTATCCGCCCAGTGACATAACAGGTTCTCAATACATATTGATCAAAATAAGCCAGGGACTATTGATTCCCTGTAACAGGTAAAGTGTAAGTAGCACCATTATCTATTACCCCAGTTCCTCCATTTGAGTAAGAGAGACCAGGACAGGGTATTGTTTTCATTTTTGTTGGGTCAGGTCAACTTGGCCTTTGTCAAACTGGTCACGTTTATGAACATTTGGTGTTCAACATATTATTCTGCCTTGATTGAGTCCTATGTAGAAGGATCAAGGAGGAAAGGGGAAAAAATTATCTTTATCCCCTCATGGCATTAAAATGTTAGTTTCCTTATAGTTCCTAAAAAATGTTTGGATCACAATAGAGAAGATTTATCTCCTTGTCTGGGAAAAACAAGTCTATTTTATTATTACAAATATATGAAAGGAAAAAACTGTGTTAGTTCCTTTCTTAGAAACATTCATATTTTAGTAAATTCTACTATATTTTTCATTTGCTGAGTCCAAAAACATTACCGAGAAAATGATATTTAGTCTTTTGTAGTCTGGGCACAAAATTGGTTTGAGAATTTTTCTTGATACTAGTAAATATTCTACAAAATATATTTTTATAATTTAAGTATGAGTTGGCTTGAGGCAATATATTTATCCTAAAAGATATCAAAGGTAATTCTGATATCCTAGTAATTAAGTTTTATCTTAGGAAATTGTGGCAGTACTTGTAATTAAAATTAATAATTAGAAAAATATTCAAATTTGAGGGAGAGAGTGAGAAGAAAGGGAGGAGGGAGGAAGGAAAGGAGGGAGGGAGCAAGAGACAGAGAGACCCCATGTGGAAGTAAAAATAAGAGAAGCTCTAATAGTTGGGTTTTGGAAAATTTTAGATTATAAAGATCCAAAAATTGAAGCTTTCAAAAATAGAAGCATTAGTCTGGAATATAGGAGAATGTGAATAAGGTCATCAGATACATTGTGCTTGGAGGCTGAAGGCTAATATGTTGGCTGTTGCTTATGACCCAGGGAATAAGTAGAAGTCAAAGGATTACAAGGGGCCCTAGGCTAAGCCAGCCAAGTGGGACTGCTGAAGCAAGGGCAGGATACCATAGAACAGAAGAAACCATAACTAAATCCAAGTTTGTTTCTGAAAGATATTCGTCATTCCTTTTGGTGAGTGTGGCCTTGGGGAGGTTGGTCAACTTCATCTGCCAGACTCACTGAGAAAACTCAAAAGATTGGTGCCAAACCTCATAAATAAAAAATGGCATCAGTGACTATGAAAATGGTTTAACAGTCATAGTAAAGTCTGACAAGTCTCAATCGTGAAGTAATAGTAATAGTATGAGTAACAGTAAAGACTTTTGCTCATAGTAAAAGCCTAATGAGTCTAATTGTAAATCAACCTTAACTATTTACTGATTTATTCTTCTGAGAATGTCTTCTGTAAGTTTATGCTGGGTGGATGGAAGTGCCAAAGTCTTGAGGTCATTGTCCCCAGTACAGCTGTTGAGTGAGATCCTCCTAGACTTAAATATTCTAAACCACTCAACATCTTTTTCCAATGCATCAATCAAACCCAGCAGCAGCCATCCAATTCCATGGTCTTTATAATTATACTTCTCCTATATTTCTTAAATGCCTGAGACATTGCATTCATAAGTCCAGCTCTGTCTATAGGTGTCCCATCCCAGTTCACGACCAGTAAAAATGTTAACAATTGCATTGTTGCTCACTGACAGGAGCTATACATATTCTATCTACTGCTAGTGATGGGCTCTTCACTACCAGCTGGCCAGCAGGTGATTCAGCTCCATGATTCCATTTTTGAGTCTACTTCCTTGCACCATTTCTGCTAAAGCTCAGATTCCTAGGAAGACATATTCTAAAACTCTATGATTAGCATGCATGAGGATTATTGCAGTGTACTTTTGAGAATACCTGTTAGGAAGCAAGGAAGGATGAATTGGGCAGGGAGATAATTTAACTGCCACAGTTACAAACATGAACTCTACCAATTGCAGAAGGAGTGCTAAGGTTAAGATAGCCCCCTCCTTATACCAAATAAAGAGGCTGAATCTTCATACTCCTGCAGCATTGCCCAGCCATTGAATGAAGTCTTCCTGCTGGGAGAGAAAATAAGGTAAGACAGCTTTCTTAGTCTCAAGGCACAGCTGTAATTTGTGTTCAGCCAAACTCTTGGCATTAGGGGTAATAAGTACTTCAATTCTGAAGGGGGATCTCAGTGAAATATGACAACATCCATTATAGTGTAGATTCCAGTGGAAAAATCGGGAAATACTACATACAAGATTTCTTTCTAAAGTAGAGTCTACTGAAAAATATAAGGTTAAGTTTGTGGATTGAGAAAAGCATGCAGAAAGTTAAGTCTTAAAGGAAATGGACATGATATTGTGATAGATATTAGAATTCCTAAGAACTTAATGAGAGTAGTGGTTTCATGACTCTATGATTCCATGATTCTATTATGCTCATCTTTATCTTCAAGTAAGATCAGATATCTTTAGACCATACTCACTTCATATGTTGTAGTACTATAACAGAGAAGGGGTAAAATATATAACTTCAATATTATATGGACAAAATGTGTTCCAGTGTAGAATAAAATGATAATGTATTTTCAATACTAACTCATAAATTTGTCTACCTGACAAGGACCATATGCCAACTTTTGAATCAGTCCTTATGGCCATGATAATCAGTCCTTATGGCTGTACACTGTAGTGAGGAGAAAGAAAGTTCATAGCTTGGCTTCGTCAACTGAGTCCCAATCCTAAAGCTGAGATAAACCCCTAAAGACACATACTTATAAGGGTGAAATAGATGTATTTAATAGATAAGAGCATCATTTGAGGTAACTAAGAAATTAGATGCCAGGTTTTTTTTAGCTCTTATTTTGAAATATTTGTAGATTCGCAGAATATTACAAAAATCGTAGAGTCCCTTGTACCATCACTCAGTTTCCCTCAGTGGTGACATCTTATATAACTGCAGTAAAATATCAAAACCAGGAAATCGACACTGGTACAATTCTGTTAACTAGACCTGTTCCATTTTTACCATTTTAAAAACAGATTTATATGGGAGGGGGTGTGATGTGCTGAGTTTTAGTTCTATACAATTATTTACCATGTAGAGATTTAGGTAATAGTCACCAAAATCAAGATGCAGAACTATTTTATCAGCACAAAGAAGATGCCTCATGCTGTACCCTTATATTCATACCTACTCTATTACTTCATCTTATCCCCAGGCAACTCTAATCTGTTCTCCATCTGTATAATTTTATCATTTCAAGAATGTTATATGAATGAAAACATATAGCATGTGTCTTTTTGAACCTATCTTTTTTAATTCAGCAGAATTCTCTAAAGATCCATTCAAGTTGTTGCATGTATTAATAGTTCATTACTTTTTTATTGTTTAGTAGTATTCCATAGGTATGGGTGTACCAAGATTTCTTTAACCATTCACCCACAGAAAGACATTTGGGTTATTTTGCCTTTATTAATACGTCTACTATAAACATTTGGATATAGGTTTTTGTATGAACATGTGTTTTCATTTCCCTGGAATAATGCTCAATTGTATAATTGCTGGGTCATATGTTAAGTGCATGTACAATTTTATAAGAAACCACCAAACAATTTTCTTTTCTTTCTTTTTTTTTTTTGAGACAGAGTCTCACTCTCTTGCCCGGGCTGTAGAGTGCCATCGCATCAGCCTAGCTCACAGCAACCTCAAACTCCTGGGCTCAAGCAATCCTTCTGCCTCAGCCTCCTGGGTAGCTGGGACTACAGGCATGCACCACCATGCCCGGCTAATTTTTTACATATATTTTTAGTTGGCCAATTAATTTCTTTCTATTTACAGTAGAGCCGGGGTCTCGCTCTTGCTCAGGCTGGTCTTGAACTCCTGACCTTGAGCTATCCACCTGCCTCGGCCTCCCAACCACCAAACAATTTTCCAAAGTAGGTGTAGCATTTTACATTCCCACAAGCAATGTATGACAGATTCATTTTCTCTGCATCCTGTCCAGTATTTGCTATTATCACTATTTTAACTTTAACTGCTCTCATAGGTGTGTAGTGCTGTCTCCTTGTGGCATTAATTTTCATTTCCCCAACGTGTTGATAAATTATCAGTTTTGATTCTAGTAAATTGAGTGGGTTAATATTTCTGATTTTTTGGCACATATAATTTCATTATATGATACTCCTATTTCACACACACAAAAAATCTTAAACTATTTGTTAAATACTGACTGCCTTGTATTTTTTACAACCTCTTTGTGCTTTAGAATGTTAGAGATAGCTAGATCCTTAGAGAATACTGGTGAAATCCTTAATTTTACCTCAGAAGACACTGAGGCCTAGGAATGTTAAGCAACTTGTTCATGACATCATCAAAGCTGGAACCAGAATTCAGAAAACCAGTCTCTTGGTCTAGCACCCTTTTTTGACACCACTGTGTCTTGTGAAACTGGATGTGTGTGTGTGTGTATGTGTGAAACCGAATATGCGTGTGCCCACACGTGCATGTGTAGCAATGAATGGTTTTAGGTTTACTACTTTCTTTAGCACGCTGGCCTTCTAGTACCCTTACCTTGGGGATAATAAAACATTACATATTATTATTTAAATTTATGACTCATTGCAAAAATCTATTTAGCTGGATCCCTGGGGACATGTCAAGTTGAGGGAGTGGGGGTAGTGTAGCCAGTGATAAATAAGAGTAGAAGCAAAATTCAGTCAGTAGAAAGATGAGTGGAGCTTTGAACTGCTAAGTTTTGAAGAAGGAGGGAAAAAGTAGAGAGAAATAGACCCCAGGGAAAGAAAACACCTTTAGAAATGGAAACTCCCATGAGGTAATGAGCTGGGAAGAATTTAAGTGCTTGATGCCTTTTCCTTGAACTAAATAAAGTCATATATAGCATTAAATTTAAATTTCTTCCCTTATATTTTGTAATTTTCTTTGGTTCCTCCTATACTTTTGATAAAGTCTTATGTATTCATTGCTATGGTCTGAATGTTTGTGTCCCCCCCAAATTTATATGTTGAAACCTAATCCCCAATATGATGATATAAAGAGGTGAGGTCTTTAGGAGGTGATAGGTCATGAGAAGACAGCCCTCATGAAAGGGATTAGTACCCTCATACAAGAGGTCCAAAGGAGCTTATTGGCCCCTTCCTCCATGTGAGGACACGGCCAGAAGATGCCTTCTGTGAACCAGAAGATGACCCCACCAACGTCAAATCTGCTGTCACCTTTATCTAAGACTTCTCAGCCTCCAGAACTATGAGAAATAATTTTTTTTCTGTTTATAATGTCCATGGTATTTTGTTATAGCAGGCAAAATGAACTAAGACACCCACCTTCATAAAAACTGAGATACCAACCTACCTCTGTGGAGGTGGTGGAGGGAAATCAGTGCCAGGCAAAGCAGCTCTGCCTTTCCTACCCTTTCACTATAATGGTTCAGAAGCATTGTAAGGTGTGATTCTGAGGGTCTGTAATCTCTGAGTTCCTGTTGACCTCAAGGAAAGTGTGTAGTTGGCCATGGTCAAGAGAAGATAGAGATGCCCAGAAGAGTGGCAGGAAGCAGGTAGTCTAACTGAGAGAGTACATGAGAGAGCAGCCTCTACTTGCTTCCCTTTCCAAACATAATACAGATGGATAAATGCATGGATCAGGAGAAATCTGATTCTTATATTACTTAAGAAGTACTTATGGACTATCAACTGAGTATGAAGGTAAGGGAAGCTAAAATTAGGTTGAAAACAGAGAAAAAATAAGATATTAGTGGATTGTGCATATCCAATTTGTCAAAGAGTTATAGAAACCATGATACTTGTCAATAAGGGTAAGTTTGAATTGGTGATTTTTGGAAATGCTTCAGTTTGTAGGTATTCGGAGTCAATGGAGTGGACATGAAAGATGCTGAATGGAGTAGATTTGAGACAATTGAGATATGCAGAGGTCAAGGTACTGGAAGGATCATCCATGGGGATGTTAAAGATATTTTCCATGAGAGCGTATGTTGGGGTAGAAAGGAGGCTGTGAGCTAAAGAAAGGGGTGTAAGGTACAGAGTAGAAAAAGTTATACAAAATGGAGGGAGAATAATAATCTGGAAGCTGCACTTGAGGGAGCAAGGAAAATACTGGCTCTATCTCCTGATACTATCAAGCATAGAAAATGCTGAAGAACAATGATCTACACTGGTCATGCTAAGTAGACTCCAAAGGGTGTTAATAGTGTGGACCTATTGTCAGAAGAAGAAAATATGATAATGCATGGTAGAATATTTAACATAGGCCAGGAACACATAATAGGCTCAGTATATTATTATTTTATGCAAATGCTGGAGATATTTAACAGAGATATAATTGCCTCCATTTTACAGATGTGAATCAGGCTCAGGGGGATTTAGTCACTTGCTCAAGTCTGCACAGCTGATTAGAGCCAGAAGAAGGAGCCAAGTACCTATATTCTTCTGTCAGGTTTCCCATTTGTCTTTAGAGACTGTGACCTATGGATAGAAGTGAGTGGCTTATCCAGGGTTGGCCTGTGTGGGGTTGGATTGCCCATCTCAAATTAGGAGGTGGAAAAGAGAAAAATAGGCAAAAAAGTTTCCCAGGATTCAAATCAGAGCATTCTAGGAAGGAGTGTTTATATAAACCTGATATTTAAAGTGTCTCTGCTTAAATAAAATATTATTTTAATAAAAATACAATTAATAAATACTAAATATAGAAAAGATGTTTTCCCACTTTTTAAAATTTTTGATGCTTATAAATTAATTTAGTCTTAGTAATTACTATCCAAATCATTTACCACTCAGGAGTTTTTTAGCTTTGAGTTAGGTAAAAGTAACATTTCTTTTAAAGTTCATTCAATTTGTCATACTCTAAGACAGAGATTGATCATAACTGGAAGAGCATCCCACTCAACAGCTGTACTGGGGAGAATGACCTCAAGACTTTGGCACTTCCATCCACCCAGCATAAACTTAGACATTCTCAGAAGAATAAAGCAGTAAATGGTTAAGGAATCTAAGATGGAGACTTTTCGTATCACATAAAATCAAAATGAAGAACTTGCAAGAAATTACTCAGTGCAAAGAAGGAAGTTGGAAGAGAATGGAATGTAGAGAAATTAATCTAAAACATTGCCAATTAAGCATGCTAAGTTTGGCCAATGTGGAAGGCGATCAGCCTCAGAAGAATGCAAAAGAAGACTTGAACTCTGATTTTGAATCAGGAGACAAGTTTTGAAAAGAAATAACTCAAAGAAAGAATGCTAAAAATATTAATTGCTTGGAAAAAGTATGTCCAAAGCTGATTTGACCTCACCAGAAAAGAACAGGATGATGTGATGTTCCTTGCTCTAGGTCCAAAGATAAAAACATTCCCACACATTGAATTCCTCATGAAATAAATGACAATAGTGGAACCTTACCAAAAATCAGATTAAAATAGGTATTTGGCTGAATTTGAGCCAAAATCTGATATCCAGTTTCAGCCAAATACTTTCAGTGAGATCTCTTGAGAGCCAAATGTTCTTTGAAGCCAGAAAGACTATATTTTTGCAAATTACTATAAGTGTGTATAAATAGGGTGACCATATAATTTATCATCCAAATTAGGGCACTTGTAAGTGAAAGGAGATACTGCTGATAATAATGCCAGTGCAACAGGCACAAACTCAGATGGCTGTGGACAAACCAAGACATATGATCACCTTATACAGGAACCGTTCTGATATAATAGATTATAATGGTGCTCAGAAAAGAGTGGTCAAAAATATATAGGCAGATGTGATGATAACTTAAGTCAAAAGTCTAGGATTAGAGTTCATTAGTTAGCCAAAATTGCATGTCAATAGGTGTTGAAGATATTCCAAGACCATTTATTGCAAAACTTTCTAGAAATTAAAAACTAATAATTATAACTATGTGTACAAAATCTGAAATCATGAATGCATTACTTGCTTATTCCTTAAAGTAGAAATTAACTAGTACTTTGTGCTTAGCTCTTATATGAATGTGCATGTGTGTACTCAAGCTTCCGTCAATTATACGTTAATGGAATCTCTTCACTTTTCTCATTGTCAAGAGAGCAACAAAGGCCCTTCATCCTTCAGGCCAATCTTTGATAAAAAGCAATCTTCAAAAGCAAAATCATTGCTTTTTCTAAACTTTAGAGAAAAAACTATTTTGGTCAGAGGGATCGATTAGCAAACTAAATTCAAATATATTTCTCTTTTTGGGAATTTTGATGATGATGATGACAGCAACAATGATGAAAGGCTCTTGATATCCCTACAGTACCACTTGTTCCTTCCCCAAATACGCACACAAATTTCCCATATCAGTACGTGGACCCACTACCACACACTTCATCAGTCAGCATGTCTCTAGGTTCTATTCACAAAGCACATCTTGCATGTGTCCATTTTCCTCCACTCATACTACACCATCCCAGCTCAAACCATTTTGATTTCTCCTAGCCAGACTTCCTGTTTTCACTCTCCTGGGCTGCCATCCATCCTCCCGCCACCCACAGGCAGAGTAATCTTTTCACAAATATAAAGCATATCATTTAACTCCTTGCTTAAGCTTTTCAGTGGTTTCCCACTGCACGAGAATAAGACAGCATTTCTTGTCCTGGCTGACCAGGCCTTCTATGAGGTCATCTCTTGCCATTTTCTCCTCCCCTTGCAATGATCCTACCTCACTGGCCTACTTTCTGTTTCTCCAGAACACTGCCCTTTCCTGACTCAGGGCTTTGTCTTTAGCACTTTCCTTTGCTTGTAACACTCTGTGCTAAGCTCTCTTTAGGATAGTTTCTTTTTTATCCATCAAATCTCTATTCCCAGAACCCCTTTTTAGGACTTCCATGACTACCTATCTTCCCACAGATGCTCTCTTATATCTGGAAAGTTATTTTCTAGAGTAATTATCATACACTAACTGCTCTTGTCTGTTTATTTATTTATGCCTGTCTCCTCCACCTGCACTGTCAGCATCTAGAGCAGGGGTCAACAAATGTTTTTCTGTAAAGAGGCAGATAGTAAATATTTCAGGCTTTGTGAGACATATGGTCTCTGTTGCATCTGCTCAACTCTACCATTGCAGCATGAAAGCAGCTACAGATAGTACATAAATAACGGGTGTGGCTGTGTTCCAATAAATCTTTATTCACAAAAAAAAAAAGAAAGAAATAGGCATTTGGCTTGTGGGCCATTGTTTGTCAATGCTCTTAAGGGCCATTACTTTATCTGCTTTTTTCCCTACCATATCCTCAGCACCTACCTAGCACAAAGCAGGTGCTTGGTCAGTACATACTGAAAAAAATGAATGAATGGAGATCCTTCTATGTGCCAGGCACTGTGCACATATTCACAACCTTTCACCCTTATGAAAATCCTGGGAGGTTGATATTGTTATTTCCATTTTATAGATAGCAAAATAAAGCTTAGGAAAGTTTACTAATTCATTGAAACTCACATAGCTGTTTTATTGGCTTCCCATGGCTTCCATAACAAAGGACCACAAATATTTTGGCTTAAAATAGCAGAAATTTATTCTCTGAAAATTGTGGAGGCTAGAAGTTCAGAATCAAGATGTCTCAGGGCCGTGCTCTCTCTGAAGTCTCTAGAAACAAATCATTCTTTGCCTCTTCTAGCTTCTGGTGACTCTGGCATTCCTTGGCTTGTGGCAGCATAACTCCACTCTCTGCCTCTGTTTCCACATGGCCTCCCATGTCTCTCTGAGTCTTCAGATGTGGCCTTTTTCCCCTGTATGTCTGTGTGTTCTCTCTATTTACAAAAGCACCAGTCACTGGGTTTAGCACCCACTCTAATCCACTATGACCCCATTTCAACTAATTTCATCTGTAAAGAGTCCTCCCCAAATAAGGTCATATGCTGAGTTTCTGGGTGGACATGGTTTTATGGGGGATAGTATTCAATCCACCATACCTATTAAATGGTAGTATGAAGATTTGAACTTGACACCAGTTCAATAATTTTACATTCTAAAGTTATAACCTGAGCTATGAAATTAAATTAACAGTTAATAGTAGTGTCTAATTTTAGGATTATTTTGAGAAATGATTTGATTGTATCAGTGGAAAAGAGAGCTAAAAAACTTACCTTTTAGGAGCTTTGTCTATGTATAGTTTCTGACTAGTATCCTAAATGTAATGTTACTGTTGACCTTAAGGACATTTGATACAAATATTATGACTAGAGATTTAAGATGTTTTGTTACAGATATCATTGGCTGAACAAGGAAAATCACATTAAAAGCTTCATGTCTTTCTAGTTAACATCTTTAGATACAAGGCCTGTAAGTCAGAGATTTTCTTAAAGCAATCCTAAAGCATGTTTTCTCCATCATGGGAGAACTTAGTTCCATGGTCTAATACATTTGGGAAATACCAAGACAAACCAAGTAAAACAGTTTTCTTTACTGCAATAAATAATTGCCTCTTAGCATTCTTTAAATTTGTTAAGATGCCTTCTGAATTTCTAGGAGGGAGGTATTATGCACGTTTTCCCACATTCTTTGATCATTTTTTGTAGAGTATCTCCAGAAAACCCTGTGAGCCATATATTTTGATATACCTATTTGGATTATTTGCTTGCTTATCTAAAGAAAGATAAAGTCTGCTTTTCTAGAGACAAATTTGTAAAGACACTTCTCTTAGATTTTAGAAATTGGTTTTGAACCCCTCCATAATGGAGGAGATTGCTGGCAAAAGGCAAGACACTGATGGGCTGCACCAAGGCACCTACTAATTTATTGGTCAACTCATTTACTTATTTACTTGTTTATTCACTCTCTGGTTTCACATAGACATATGAGGCCTTGAGAAGTACCTGTGAACATAAAGATGATTGAGAAACAGGCTTCTTTCCATTAAGTCATCCAGATAATACCTGTCAATCACCATTTCCCGAAGTAATTCTAATAAATGGAAACCACCTATTGTGGACTGAATTATGTTTCCCCCCAAATTCACATGTCAATGTCCTAAACTTCAGTATTTTTGAATGTGACTATATTTGGAGTTAGGGTCAAAATTAAAGAAGTGAGTAAGGTTAAATGAGGTAATAAAGGTGGGTCCCTGATCCAAAAGGACTGATGTCCTTATAAGTAGAGGGACAGACACAAGGGATGAACAGGTACTGAGAAGAGGCCATGTAAGGACACAGGAAGAAGATGGTCATCAACAAGCCTAAGAGAGAGGCCTCAGAAGAAATGAAACCTGTCGACACCTTGATCTTGAATTTCTATCCTCCCGAACTGTGAAAAAAATAAATTTCTGTTACTTAAGCCACCCAATCTGTGGTATTTTGTCATGACAGCCAGAGCAAATTAAAGTGCCATCGTTAATTGTTCATTAGGTCCTTGCCTTCAAGAGCTTTACTCAGCCAGTTCTAATGTCTGCTGAGGATTTATAATTCCTTTATTTGTACTTTAGAAGAATTTCATGAGAACCAACTTGATTGTAAACCTCTTGAACAAGGACTTTGCTGCATTGTTGCATTTGCACATTGACTATCAGAAAGACAGGCATCTGGTAGAATGAAATATATCATGTACATTTCTATTCCCCTCTGTGCATTAATAATTGATAGATGACCTAATTATATATCTTGAATAGAGGAAAAAATAAGAAAAAGAGAACTGCAAAATGTTAAGCACATAGTTAGATGTTTCAAATATGTCTTCTTTTTAATACTTCACTTCTGTGTTGATGTAAGTATCGTTAGTCCCATTTTACAGACGAAGAAACAGAGGTTCAGTGATGTTAAGTGATTTGGCCAACATCATAAAGTCACGGGCAGTGCCAGAATTCTAACTCAGTTTGTTTTCTCCTGAATATATGCTGGACTGAGAGAAACAAGTACAATTATTAAAAAATGAAGAAAACACAGTTATGTTTTCATCAATTGCTTATTTAGAGAAAAGAGGAAATCTAGCTAGGCAGCCATACTTATGAAAAATAACTGGAAGTTTTAGTGGACTGTATGTTCATTTCATCCTTGTAAGTGAAACGGCTACCAAAAAGTTAGATCAATGTTAAGTTGTGCAAACAAAAGTAATTATTATACAGCACTATTGAGCATTTACTAAGTTCCAGGAACTGTTCTTGATTACACATCTTCTTGATACTTATTCTGGAAAGAAAATTAAAAAACTTGAGTGTGTTCAAAGGCAAGTGACAAGTCTTTAAAATGAGGCTATACTGGTGAGATAAACTGAAAAGGTTTACTTTGCAGAAGATTGAAGGTGACATGATAACTGCCTCAAATATTTGAAAGATTTTCAGTTAGAAGAGGGAGTTACTCATAGGAATGGAATTAAGAGATAGTGAGCCTTCCATTACTGAGAATATTCAAATAGATGTGTCTATGTAGAAGCAACTCCTGCATTTAATGGGAAATCAACTAGTTAAATTCTTAATTTCTTTAAAGTTTTTTTTTTTTTTTTTGGAGACAGAGTCTCACTCTCTTGCCCAGGCTAGAGTGAGTGCCGTGGCATCAGCCTAGCTCACAGCAACCTCAAACTCCTGGGCTTAAGTGATCCTTCTGCCTCAGCCTCCTGGGTAGCTGGGACTACAGGCATGCACCACCATGCCCAACTAATTTTTTCTATATATTTTTAGTTGGCCAATTAATTTGTTTCTATTTTTAGTAGAGACAGGGTCTCGCTCTTGGTCAGGCTGGTTTTGAACTCCTGACCTTGAGCAATCCACCCGCCTAGGCCTCCCAGAGTGCTAGGATTACAGGCATGAGCCACTGCGCCCGGCCAAAACTTAAAGATTTTATGATTCATAAATATCATCATTATGATCTTCATTAACAAAGTTAGGCTTGAAGGGAAAAAAATGAGTGCTAACTTCCTTCTGGAACTACTGAAATAATTCCCCAGGAGAGAAACATATCAATTCTCTCATCATCTTTGCTAAGGTATCCTCACTAGGAAATTGTTTAATTTGAACCCTTCCCTATATTGATTCTTTTATAATTATACTAACAAAATTCAGTCTCCAGGTTTCAAAGCTGATAACATTACCTATTTTGAAAGGATTGACTATTTATTTTTGCCTTTATCAGCAAGAGAAGCTCATTGTAATGCCTGTCATTGGGCCAGGCATTGAGCAGAAGCTCCTCAAATGTAACAGAACATCGTTGGGTGTTTTTCTTATCTCGGATCAGTGTTTCTTGAGTAGTACAGAGGGACTACTGAAGTACCTCTGTACTACATGTGAGTGAGTACATGATGATAGTGAGCATCACTAGAGGAATTAGAGTAGATAATCCATTTGCAAGCACCAGAAAAGTGCAGTTATGTGATACGATGGGGCTACCCAGAGTCCACAATGACAAATTAAAGAATTATCATGTTGTGGGGCATCTTGGGGGGAAATTAGGATACATTGCAGAATAGTTCTAGCGAAGACGGGTCAAGAAAGACACTGCATTGACTAGCACAGTGTACTCAGAAAATCCAGGCTTTTGGAGGTGTGTGTGTGTGTGTCAAAATTATCTAAAAAATTACATTTCTGTGGCTGTGAACACTTGATTAGTAAATAGGTATGGTGGCAGAAAGGAAAAAAAATGCATCCAGAGGGTGTTCCATCCTGCTGTTCTGAACATTGTGGGTGCTCAAATAATATTAATGCTCTGTGATGAAGATGGGAGTGAGGATGATGATGATTAATGCATCCCATGGAAAATAGGGCTGGGGAGGATGACATAGATGACGGACCAGGAGAGGGAGGATGACTCACGGGAGAGGGGTACCTGGGGATAGAGCGCCGTGGTGTGCACGTTGGCGAGTGTGGGGGGAGCGCCTGGGGCACGCGTGGCTCGGACCTGGGGAGTGGGCGGGTGGGTGCCCGTGGGCGGAGCGGCTCCGGAACTGAGTGGCTGGCAGCTATGTCTGCGAGAGCAGCAGCACCTCCCGGGAGCGAAGGCTCGGAGACTCCGCCTAACTGACACCCAAACTCTCCCTCTCCCTCCCGCAGCCCCAAACTGGAGGCAGCAGAGCCTGGAAGCAGCCTCGGCGGCGGCGGCTGCCCCAGCCCCGCCCCCGCCCCGCGCGCCCCGCCGGAGACGCCCGGATCGGCGGAGCCTGGCTCGAGCCCTCGCCCCCTCGCCGCGCCCGCCGCGCCCCCGCCTGCCCGCCCCCGCCGGCCGAGACTGGGCTGCGGGAGGCGGCCGGGGGGCCCCGAGCCTCGCTAGGGCGACCAAAACAAAGGCAGCATCCGGGGCTGGGTGGATGCAAACAACCATGAAAGACTGGGCTCTCTCCCTCCCCGGCTCCGCTGCTGCCGCCGCCGCCGCCGCTCCTCCTCCTCCTGCCGCCGCCGGGAGGGCTCCGCTGTGAGGGGGAAGCAGGGGCGCAGCTGCTGGGCGTGCATCCGAAAGGTGAGAGCGAGAGAGCGAGCGGAGGGGGCGGGCAGGCCACGAAAATGTCCTCGGCCGTGGGGCCCCGCGGTCCTCGCCTACCCACGGTGCCTCCCCCGATGCAAGAGCTGCCCGACCTGAGCCACCTGACCGAGGAGGAGAGGAACATTATCATGGCAGTGATGGACCGGCAGAAGGAAGAGGAGGAAAAAGAAGAAGCCATGCTCAAGTAAGCCGCCCCCAGCCGCGCCATCCGTGCCTCCGTGCCTCCATCCGCCCATTCACCACTCACTCACCGGGTCCTCTGGGCTGAGTGTGGGGGAGGGGCGGGCGAGGGTGCTGGGTGCGGGCGGAGGCCCCCGCCTTGGGGCCAGGGGCGCTGGGCATGAGCAGGGAAGAGGCCAGGGGACCGGAGGAAAGAGGGGATGCCACAGCCAGGAACCCAGGAGCCGGGAGATGATGGCATGAGACTGGGGTGCAGAGGAGGATTGAGTGGACAGGGGCCACCCTGGTAGTGGGATGTGCAGAAGCTGAGAGGAGCAGACCTCCCCACGCCCCAGGTGGAAGGCCCCTGGGCTGGGAGCAGGTTAGGCGGCCGGGGGAGATCAGAAGACACAGGAGGTGGGATGAAGAGGTGCTGAGGACAGCTCCTCTTCTCTTCTTGGAGTTGTTTAGCAGGTCCGGCTTACCCCAATGAAGGGTGCCTGTATTTATATAATAAAAATGCTTATTTTTAGTGTTCATTTTGGTACTCATTCATCTCACAGATCAAGGTTGGGTATTTTTTTGGGCAGTTGCCATCTTTGGTAACTGCCTCCCCAGCTTCTCTTTAACCTTTTATTCATAGTCTTCTGCACAGAATACCTGTGTGAAGACAAATTTCCTTACCCATATGTAACGCCAGTGGCAATATAAAGTTTTTAATCATGGGAGAAACTGATGAGGACTCTGGCCTGAATAAATAGAGGCTCCTCTTTACTGGTTTCCAAGAGACACCTCTGGGACCTGCTCAATTCCTGGAGGAAGCGATCCAGTAAGGGATTGAATACTTGCACACATGCTCCCTTCTTTAGAGCCCATCACCCCTTCAAGGGATCTCTGTTTGGTGCCCCATTTTCCTGGGGATGGGGAGAGGATGGGGCTCATTGCTGGTGGTGCAGGAGTGTGTGACACTGTGCTGCTGCTTGCCTCAGACAAAACTGCTTACATGCTACTGGCAGAGAGACTGGGCTCTCCACGCTCCTTAGTGTCGTCCACAGAGTGGAGCTGAACGGGACTTGAATCCCGTCTTCCCTTAGGAAGTCTTTATGTATTCAGGAAAGTGGTCCAGTTTGGGGCAGGGGAATTCAGAGGCCCTGACTGGGACTGATTTCTTGGTGTTCCCTGCTTAGGCTAGAAGGTGTATCTGGGGGCAGGGGATTGGCATGAAGAGCCAGTGGGAACCTGTTGCATCTGGAGTTAGCTGATAGCAAAGAAGGGGTAGGAAGGGACCAGGGGTGACTCCCAGGCACAGAGCACACCAAGCACGGCCTCTCCCCCAGCCCTAGGATTGTCTCCTAAAGGGAAGATGAGGCCAAGGAGTATTTCTTCTACTTCCCCTCAGTGCAGCAGTGCCTCACAGGAGAGGAGTGGAGGGAGACTGCAATCACAGACTGAGGGGGTCCCCAACCAGTGCAACTGCCACTCAGATGGACGTGGGGGATATTGAGGGAGAGATGTGGCTATAGAGTTACAGTAAAATAGTAGAAATCCAGCTAGTCCTGTCCTTTCATTGTTCATTCAGAAAAGGGCTGTTAACTCGGAAGGCCAGAGCTGGCCTGGTTCTATAAAGAGCAGCAGGTTTCTGAATTCCCTGCTCCTTCTCATCCAAAAAAACAAATACTTTAAGCCTGCCGGCTTGCAGGAGGCAGAACCCTCATTAATCTGCTGCCTGTCCCTAGTGGAAGAATGACATCCCTGATGCTGCAGGCTTCCCCTCTTCTGAGACTGGAAGTAATGGATGGTGTCTAATGGTGCTGCTGTCTGTCTGTCTGGGTGTCAGTCCGTCTGTCCTCACTGATTGCAGCCCCTACCACCTGTCCTGAACACCTTTTCTGCTGTTCAGGATTTACAGGTTTGCTGCTGTTCTTTCCGGTGTTTGCTGCAGACAGCAGGTGGATGGAGGCCTCCAGCAGCTAGTGGAAAATATGGGCTTCTGCTTGACAGAGTCCAGATAGGAAGGGGAAGGCACAGTGCAAGTAGTGTCCGTCAAATCTCTTCATTGGCTGTTTCAAGCATGGTTTCAAGTGAGGGATTTTAAGTGGGAGTGGGTGAGTTTTAGGACAGAATTCCAAATTTGCTCACTGCCAAAGGATGGCAAGTATAAGATTGTATGGGCTTATGTGGACAAATAAAAATTAGGAGCACTGTCCAACTGCCTATGTCTAACACATCTTTTCCACTGCTTTTCCTGTGACTGCTTTCCACTTGCTTGCAAATATTGTTCTTTTATTGCACGGATCCACAAGATATCGCAGTATGTGATGCTGTTATACAACAGCCCTCTATAATCCTGGACCTCTGCATTAACTTTATCAATCAGCCTCCTCTGCTAATGTCTTGGCCTTTTGTGCAGTGACCAATTGGTGAGTGTTTGGAATTCCAGTTTGCTGCCTGTAAGCATGTCATATTGTCTGCAATTAGTGAAACTGTGCTGAACTTTTTTCTAGGGGGCACTTTAATGTCTTAAAAACTGGGGATCACAGGGTTTAGTCAGATGACACATATATATAGTGATTTAATGACACATAGTCATAGATGGTGACCTTTTTAAAACTTTGCTTTAAAATAAATTGGAAGACAGTATGCTTTTCACAGGGTTTTAAAATATTTGCTAAATCAGAGAAAAGTTTTTATGGTAATGCTCTGTCCATCATATCACATATCTGAGAAATTAGTTTCACAAAAGGACCTACAAAGCTAAAGTTCTTATAACAGAGCAATTAGGTTTAAAATTCACTTTTGTTGTTGATGCAGCACTGTGTCCTTGAGCTACCTACTATGTGTGTGCTCTCTTTCTTCACAATGTATAAGAATAGGCATTAATAGAGAGAAGTTAGAAAATTGATGTGTGAACATGCCAAAGCAACGTTACAAAATATCAAAAATTAAAATGTATTTGTAAGTTTCATCAGCCTTGATTGTAAATTACTACTTGAATTCGGTTTTGCGAATATCTTTAAATATGTATAAATGGAAAAAAATGAACTACTTTCATATCAAAATTTTAGAAATATTTTATTTGAAATTGAAAGTACTTTATTATAAAAAATAATTCATTTTGTTGGCAGAGTACACTAATTTCAAATACCATTGCCAATAACCAGAAATAATTGACTCCTGCAAGTTATATTTAATGATTGATTTAATTATCTGTAAATTAGAGGTCTTTTTTAATATTAATAGAGTTTTGGATGTGAGTGTGTGTACACATGTGTTCTGGAGGCTTTATGAAACCTAACTTTCTCAATGAATACTCTTTCAAGTAACTGTCACTAGACATTTTGAGTCAATATAATACATGGGCTGAAAACTGCATTATCTGAAACCTAAATCAGAGAAGATCTCATTAGATCTAAAATCTTATTCCTTTTTTATAACAGCTTCATAGAGAAGGGAGGTACAGGATAGTAAGAGAAGAGAGAAAAAATACAAGTGGAGAGTTAAGGGGGTGGTTTGAAGATGAGAATAAAGAACGATGTTGGAATATTTAACTAAAATAGCTACCACTTATTGAGCGTTTACCTCATGCCAGCCATTCTAAGTTATTTAATCTAATGGTAAATAGTTGAATTATAATGACATTTAATATATGTGTAAATATTTGGATTCTCACAATATCCTGTGCAAAACATTAAGTCAGATAATATAATTCCCAAATCCTCACACTATACTCACAGAATTCCAGTAACAGCCTAAGATGACTCACAAAACATGGCCCAATCAGGATTCAAACCCAGACCTTTTAGTCTAAGTACAATTAGTTTCCCATACACCACACTATTTCTACCAAGAAGCTTCTGCTTCATTTATCTTCTCTTTAAATGAATTTCCGGTCTTTTCTCAGTGTCGAAGAAGTGGTTTGGCAAAAGATAAGGCTGATTCAGAAGGTCAGCTGCTGATCATAGGAGGGCCTGGAACTTCACCTACTCTCGTTAATAGAGTGTTCCTGTCGATTGAGGGAAAGGAAATTGTCTCCAGTTTAAAGATAATAAAAAGCATCATAGTGTAGTGGAAAGACCATTAACTTTGGATCCAAGTAATTTTGGGTTCTAGTTCTAGCTCTGCCACTTACTGTATAATTGTTGGCAAGAATATCAAATTGGGATTGTATGAGGTTCCATTTCTCTTACAAATCCTGCAACTTATAAATTGACCTATAAAAAGCATTGACTTTAGGCTTCTCTCTCTCTTCTTAACAGGTAACCTAACATTCACTTTTTAATCATCCACGATAGCTACCTCCTTTGTGGAGGGGAGACAGAAAATAGAACAAGAATTTTTGTAACTTTAGCTTTCCTTTTCCTTTTTTTTCCTCCAAACAAGTTTAACGTTAAGTCCTGAAGTGTATTCATAAGGCCTATTGTGAGAAACCCCAATTAGCAACTGGGGAAAAAAAGGGAAAAGTAGACTAGCGAAAACTGGAGAGGGATGAGGTTAGCATCTCCATGTATTTAAGTATCATAAATTCGTTGAGATTTATGAAGATTTTCATACCTTATCCCCCAAATTTTATTACTGAAGCAGGGGTGGGTGGGAAGGAAAAGAAAAAGGCAAGTATGTTAAAGGTGTCCACCTATTCCAAGATGCTGTGTAGACAGAAAAAAACTGAGAGAGAAAACTTAGGGTTTCACTCAGAGAATAGTCTCCTTCACATCATTCATGAATGTGGTTAAACTTAGGGAAGTTTAACCGTGACTACTACTGGAGTTTTCCATTTTCAACACAAATCTATCACAGTAAATGTGCATGCCCAGTATTGAGTTCCTGTTTGTGAAGAAAACAGAGAAAAAGGAAGCCTAAGAAATAAAGAATGTGAGGAGTTATTAAAGAGAATGGAGAGTAAGAGACATAACCATTAGTTCACAATTTTGTCGACCTGTCTTGACTTTCTTTTAATTGTATGCATTACTTCTTAATAAGAAGTGAGAGAGGCACCATTGTTTAAGGAACTAGATTACTGAATTATAATAGAAGAATAATATATAAACTGGGGTGGGCTGGCTGTGTTACTACTGACTTGAATAATAGAAACACAACATTTTGGGAAGATTATTTGTGCAGCTTGTTAAATGGGGAGAACAATTTGTGTAAACCTATATAGTGAGCTTCCTGGAAAGATATCAAATATGAATTCCTGAAATCAAGTTGTTACTCTCCCACACCAGTAATAAGCAGATGGATGAGGTTGCTGTACCATGGATTATAAAGTCTACTGTATTGCATTTCATTTATCTTTATGGACTAGTTTCTATTTTTAAACAACTTTTTACATTTGGTCTAGTGACATGAGTTGGTACTGAGAGTTGAAGTGCATTTGCCTGAGGCACATGGCAACTGGGAGTAGTAGAACTCAGAACTCGTGCACACTGATTCCAAATCTTGAATGTTCTTTTAAGTCTTTAAAACAGTGCATCAAGCTGTGGGCATTATGATTTGTTTCCCTCTTTTACTGTGTGTGTCAGGCATTTGGCTGGTTTCTTTATGAATTTTACTCACTCCAGGCTCACCTCTTGATGAGAAGTCCAGTCTGTCAGTGTTTATTAGTTTTCTAATATTACTGAAATTTCAAGAATAGCTAGGTACCTTCATGACTCTTTGCTCATGCTGTTTGATCCTAGAGTCCAGAGAGCAAAACTTCAAAGGAGCAAGAGAAAAACTTTACGTGGTTCGTGGCAATTTCCACCCTTTTCTGAGTACTCCTTTCTGGGCTCTCCAGTTCTGGCCACATGGGACTCTCACCCTGTTTGTACCTGGGGCTTTCCTTATCTGCTTGCTCATTGGCTCACAGTTCTCCCTAATAGTTTAGCATTTTCCCACCGTTCTCCTCCAGGATGAGGTTATCTTTGTTTGCTACTATTGTTCTGAATTTTATTTTTAGGTAGGCTGTTTCTAGCAAAATATCATACAATCTTTAATTCAATAATAAGACCATTGTTTCAGGTATTAGACCTGGGTCAGGCATTGGGCTGTTTGGTAGAATAAAAAGAGAATCTCTCCTGACAGCCCAGTGTTGGCTTAGTTCCTACCATTTTAAAACTACCATGATCAGAAAGAGAGATGAGCATCGGAGAGTTGAATAGAACACTAGACTAAATTCTAGTCTTTATACCATCACCTTTTACAGGTCTAAACACTGGCACATTGACCCATCTGAGTGTCAGTTTCTTTATGTGTAATGTGGAATTTATGATGTCTGCCCTTCTAATTTATGAGGTTTTAACGTGATAGTGATCCTTCAAATCACTGTACCCAATCAAGGTGCCATTTTTATGTTTATTCTTTAAAACCATAGAAGAATCTGAAGATCATCTTTTCCTGTGATTTTTGTGGCTACCAGGGGGCTTGTGGAGATAGATGAATTCTTGGAGAAGGCTCATCCATTGTATCATGCTAGCAATGCAGTGTGGCCGGAGTTGCAGCTACCAGGGTGAGAATTTGGCAAGGAGATAAAAGGTAAAATGAGTCCAGGGCTTGATCTGAGGTTATATTTACCTTTCTTTGTATTCTTCTCTGCTTCTCATTAAATAGCTCATAAATGTTTTTAGCACAAAAGGCAATGTGAATAAAATGATAAAGTTTGAGATATCTAAAAGGCAACCTTAATTCAAAAATGAGAAGAGATTAGCTTAGAGTAATTTCCTCATATTTTACTAGAAAAAAATTGGAGACATAAACTTGTGATTTTAGTGTCACTGGGTTTAACAAATTATTCGTTTTCAAAATTAGTGAAATAAGGGGCCATATAATTGTGAAGTAGTAGTTTTCCTTTCATGCCAGCTTCCTGTTGAGTGTTATAATAAGTTGTATGTATTTAAGAACTTTTTAAGACTCTGTACTGGATGCCTTAGATTTTCTGTATGTATATTCTCACATTCTTGCAGGTTTATATACACTTATTTTGATGTAGTTCAGTTTTCTGTGGACAGCAAGACGGGACTATTCTGCAGAATTGACTTTAGATTTTCCTGCTTCTATTGCTATCTCCTGAAAACTTCCTGTACGTGTAAATATTTATTTAAAGACAAAATAAAATTATTTAAAAGGAAGGTAACTGTACATGTTGATTTGCCCTTATTCCTGCTATAATTATGGATAGAACACCTTTTTCTCAATTTCGAGTCTTAAGTCTGGATGAGAAATTTTTATAACTCTATGGTATTCTGAAATTAAAAAAAGAAAAATAAATAAATAAATAAATAAATTTTTTAAAAAAGAAATTACATGGTCTTCCCCTTTATAAGTCTTGCTTTCTTTGCACCAAATTATTAATTTAAAACTTCAAAAAATCAAGCAATTAACAGTCTTAAAATATATCTTATCAATAAGTAATGCAAACAAGTTGTAGAAATAGAATCTTGAAGATCATTGTTTGGTAAATGGGAATGCTTTTTGCTGAAAATGAGGTATTATCTTTTATGGAGCTTCAGTGGAATGCTACTTTTTGTGGCAAAGCTGAATTTAAAATTTCAAAACATTTTTCAAATAATAGTAGTTATGAATTGCAACTATACACAGTACTCTCTTCACGAAAATTCTCTTTTGAGCTTTACAAAGAACAGCCTTCAGTTTAGAGAAGATATATTTAATGTGTGAAAATCCATTGAAATAGATTTTAGAATGTAGTATTTTTATATTCCTCTGAAGTTTAGATAGTAAAATAAGGTAATGTTAAAGAAAATAATTTTATGGAATTTTTAAGTAATCAATGCATTTAATTAGAATATTAGCTATTTTAAAGAAGCATAATGTATTAAACAGATATCTTTATGTAATATAGAAAATAATACCATGCTTGTTGCTGTTATTAATGTGATTTACACATTATTTAGTATATTTTTATGTTTTACTCATAATTATACCAGGTAATTATTGCCTGGAAAATGCTATTATATTTACATAGAAAATGTGTGTCAGTCGAAAACCAATTATCTGTACTGTCATATAAATGTCTTATACTATTTAGTTTCTTTTAATAGACTCTCATGAATAATATACATATTCACAGGTGGGAACTAATATAGTAGTGGTTACTGATGGAGTTTTCTTTCTGTATTTGCTAGACTTTACATAGTCTATTTGATTAGTTTTCAACTTACATTTCTGTACATAAGTGGTATTAATCAATATTTGAATACTATTCTTAATCTCAAGAATGTATTTTAAAGTTTTACATTATTGGTGTGAAAGCATCCTGTGTCACATTATTGTTCTTGTCATCTAAACATAGATTTTAACAAATGCAACAGGAAACTCTTTAATAAAGTGACTGGCTCTTTTGTTTTCAATCTGTATGGTTTATATTTTGGAAAAATTAGGCAGATTTTACATGAAGTATCTAGGGTATGTATAAATCAATGTATCAGATTTCTTTAAATATAATGTAGCATATATCCACATTTAGAGGTTTGTCCAGGTCAGAAAGATTATTTAGTATTGGTAGAAAGAAATGAAAACAAAAGTAAAATAACCAAGTAGCTTTTCCTTTTATATTTCACCCAGCTTAGCAGATTTATCTTCCTCAGCTATCTCTGTGTTGTAATATATTGGAGCTTAAGTCTTCTTTCCTAACCCTTTTTTTTCTGGGGAAAAATAGAGACATTTTACATCCTGGTATTTGAAATAAAGAGATATTGAAATGAGTAGTCTCATTTATTTTCGATATTAAAATTTTGGTAAGAGCAAAAATTGTAAAGAGATTCTACTTTGATACTCTTCGTGAACATTATGATAGTTTTCATAAAATGTAATTTTGGAAAATAAAATGCAGTAAAATATTCTTATAATGAGGATGAAATTTCCAATTTACTGATGTCTATCTCTAGGCCAAATCCAGCCACCTAATGTAGAGCAGCCTGGAGTAAAAACTTGATGCTGGTCTGAAAAAGAAACTATGGTCTAAGTATTGTTCCAGATACAAGCTTTATAAAGGGATTCCATGCTATGTAGAGCTCCAAAGGCCTAAGCTGTAATAGTCATGATGGAGTGCAGCCATGATTGATAATCAGTCAAGTGGCTATTTAGTCCCTGCCTTTCATAAAGGCAGTGTAGTTGAAGGCTCTAGGAGGCCCATATGTAGTGAAAGAGAAAAAAAATCACTTGACTTCCAAATGTTGGTCTTCTCATGAGTCCTACTCTCTCTCTACCTTCTGCTCCTCCCATTATATATGCACTTTGTGATCAATCTCAGACAGTGATTTCAAGGATACTTATATGTCAATTATTCCCAAATCTTTATTATTATATTAGAATTTTTTTTTTACCAAATTCCAGATTTATGTACTTGACGACCTGTTAAATATCTCTACTTCAGTGTCTATAGGCACTTCAAACTTATTGTGTCCTATTATAATTTTTTTTTTTTTTTACTTTCTGCCTAAACACAATGTCTTGTCTTTATTCTTTGCGTGGGTAGCATTATCATTGAAACTCACCATTCAATCCATTATCAAATCTTACAGGTTTAGTCTTTTTAGAATCCTTTGAGTTTCTCCTGCATTTTCTAATTCCATTGCCATAATCTCAGTGTAGGCTCTCGTTACTACTACACGGATGCCTGCTGTAACAAGCGATCCATTTTCCTGCCACCAGTTAGACCCCCTCTCATCTGACATCTCCACTGCTGTTAGAGGAATCTTTCTAAAATTCATCAAATCATGTCTCTCCCACAAACCCCCCTTGCCTTCAGAGTGAAGTTCAAACTTCATTATCTGGATGCTGCTTACTATCTCCTTTCTCTGTGCATGTATAACTTTCCCTTACAGTCTTGCTGAACTAATTCTCAAGTAGTCATTGCTTCTTCACAGGCTGGTGACTCTACTCATGCTGTCCTCCCTGTCAGAAATTTCCTTTCTAATCTAACTAGTCTTTACCTAGTCTTTCAAATTAGCTCAAGTGACACCTCATCTGGTACATCTTCCCAGCTCAATTTTGATATTTGTCCTCCATGCCCATTTTTTTTTTATGAACTTTTTCTCTCAGCAGTCTCCTCTCAATTCAGCATAAACTCCTGAGAATAGGGTCACGCTTATTTGTATCCCTGATATAAGCACAGTGCCTGGAATAGAAGACGTAGAATAGGTGTCCATTTAAAAAAAATGTGCATATGAATGAATGAATAGATTAGAGGATGAGGATTGATAGAGTCACCTAAGGGAGGAGTATGAGGACAGAGTGAGATGGTTACTTTTTATTTTTTTAATTTTTTTATTTCAGCATATTATGGGGGTACAAATGTTAAGGTTATGTATATTGCCCTTACCCCTCTCCCTCCTCGAGTCAGAGGAGATGGTTACTTTAACCATGGGAATTCAGTCAGTGAACTCCCAAAGCAAAGGATGAGCTAGCTGAGTGCTCTTGGTTATTGAGAGAATCAGGTTGACCAGAACTTATAAGAAAAATACATTGAATACTGGATATTTATTACAAGGTAAATTTAAAGTACAATTTTCTGATGGTCTGTTGTATCTTGATTTATCACTTATGGCTTCTTAAAGGACGGCATTCTTAAGGTGTTTGAATATCAATGTGGTAGGACGTAAATAATATATTCTAAAAAATAATCCTCTGGACAGACGTGCTTAATGGAAACATTTTCTTTGAATTAAAACATCACTAACTTCAGTGACAGTTCAAACTGTGGTACTGTATATGTTTTCTGATCTAATATTTAGAATTAGATCAGATATGTATGACCATAAAACATGGTAGTGATTATATTTTTAATTAGAAAATACACCTCACTTAAATCATCCTCTAGACTTAAACTCCTTGAAGGCAGATATCTTATATTAATCATTTATGTATTTCCATTGCCTAGTCCTGTGACTTATACATAATAGGGCCTGAACAAGTGCTGTTGAACTAAATCTTACAGTCGGTGTGCACAGGGCACAAAAGCACTGATCTTCGCACTTCAGAGCTGGACTGAGTTGAGATGTGGACAGGCACTAAGTGACTGTCAAGCCCAGCCCTGGAAAATACTCAGATCACCTGCAAACACCTGTACCTGCAACACCATTATTAGTATCGGATGCCTCAGAACCTTTCTGAACATGGTGCTCCAGGCCATCAACCGATAAGAGTTAGCAGTCAAGGTGACAATCAACATTTTAGCCACCAAAGATTTATTCTAACTCTAAGAAGAGAAAGTTAAGGCCCAGAGACTCTTTATGGGTTTTATTATTAGTGAGAGAGCTATGGTAAGACTCCAGGTCTCTTATTTCCTAGTCCAGTGTTTTATTCCACTGCCATTCTCTCTCCACATGGTTCCATTTTAACTACCAACAAATTTGAGCAATTAATTTTTTTCAATTCTGCTTTGATTTGCTTGCTCTTTAAGATTATATCCTGTTACAGAAAACTCCACAGGAACTTCTAATTACTTTGTTGATTTTGAATTTTGTTATGTTGACTGTTATTCAAAGTAAGTGGATTATTACCAGGGACTAAGAAATATTTTATTTAAAGATTCTCTTTACAATGCTAGTTATTGCAATTATGTTTAAGCTGTATCAATATTTCTTAACTGTGATAATTTTATTTTTAATTTTAATTAAAATTTAAGATACCATTTCAACATGCAGTGATTTATTTATGATTAAAAAAAACGTAGCTTTTCTTGCTATGCTGTTGAACTATGTACATATTAAACTAATTTCGAATTTTTTACTTAGAAAAGTTGGTTGGTTTCTGTTCACTCTGGGGAGAAGAGATTGTTTCCTCCTCATTTGGAGGTTTGACTTCAGCTAGACTCTTGGTCAGTGATCCAAGAAAAGTGTTAGTGGGATAGGACAGAATGGCTACTAATATATACATCTAAGAGCTTATATCTGCATACATATATGCACTCCCATCACACCTGTGCCTACACATGTATAATCTCTCACGCCCATATACCCAAAGACTTAAAACGTTCTTCCTATAAAGTCTTTTTTAAGGAAGTTAATTTTATCTCATTTACAGAATTTGCAATATCTAGACACGCCTTGTGTGACCTTCCGTACCCACTTCCTAAAACTTCCTGTAAGTTTTAGCCCAGTGGCCATTCCGGAAGAAGCTCTACATCTATAAGATCCTGCCCTGGCCACAGCTCATTGGACTAATGGCGGGCACCTGATCCAAGGCCAGATGACTTACTCAGTGGCCAAATACTAAAGAGATTCTCTTTAGAATTTAAAATAAAAAATAATCAGAGGGCCAAAGAAAATGAATGCTTTCCGTTCCTTTGTTCTTGAAATAAAAGTAGATTGAACACTTACGATATGCCAGGAATTATGCTAGAATTAATAGAATTATCTTCTCCCTGCCTTGTGTAGAAGGAAGTACATTTTATTTAAATAATCAACCATGTAAAATTAAAATCTATGATCAATGAAGCCCAGGACAATATATAATATTTTGATTAAATAATACAAACCAGGAAATTTGACTAAGATCAGGCTAACCAGGCATGGCTCCCATGGAAATGATTGTGAGGATTAATCCAATATCTGAGAATGAGTAAGAGTTAACTAGGCAAATAGGGGGGAAGTACCTGCTAGGTGGAAAGGACAGCCTCTGATGGGAGGTGGAAGGATGAATCTGAAGAACTGGAAGAAAACTAGAGTTGTGGAATAGGAGAAAGGAGAAAACCAGGTGGAGTGTGGTTTGAGAGAAATTTGGAAAATTAGGCAGAAACCAGAATGTGGTATGGCCTTCTAGGTCAGGTTATAGAGTGTATCTTTAAGAACCAAGGGGTTTTGAAGAGAGATATGATATAATCTCATTAGTAATTTTTAAAGATCATTATGGCTGCGGTAACAAGAACAGATTAGCTGAAGACCCAGGGTGTGTGTACACTAGCTGAGTGGCTATTCTAGAAGTCCAATTAAACTATGTTAGAAATAAGAACTCCAGTGGTTATGACAAAATGTTTAGATTTGAGAGAGATTTGGGAAGAAAAACCCACAACTGTTGTTGTTTTAGTGAACTGGATATTGGTTGATTTCTGACTTGTGCCACTAAATTTTAGGAGCATCTAGAGGGATGGAAGGGAGATCCCAAGTTTAGTCTTGGTCGTTTAACTTTGTGAAATCTAAGAAGAGATATAAAGTAGGCTAAAGTTCAGGAAAGCAGAAGAGAGATGGGTTAGAAATGTAATTATGAGTCATCTGTACACAGGTGGCCATAAAGGTGAGAATGAGTGATTAAATTCAGAGAAAAATGAAGCCTAGGAATAAGCTTTAATGAACTTTTTCTTTTAAAAGGTGAAAGAGGACAATGGCCCTGCAAAAATATTAAAGAAGAAATGGCCAGAGAGATAGAACAAAACCCAAGAGAACCTTATTTCAAGGATAAAGCACACTCACTAGCATGGCTGAAATAAAAAAGACTGGAAATATCAAATATTGGTGAAGATAATGAGCAACTAGAATTCTTATATATTGTTTGTGGGTGTGTAATGTGGTGCAATCCCTTTAAAAAACATTTGGCAGTTTCTCAAAGAGTTAAGCATGCATCTACACTATGACCTAGCACATGCATGTGTATGAAATCTCCATAAATTAGCACTCTGCCATCAAGGTAAATTGTCCTTCCCTATTCACATACATCCTTTATTTAGTCAGTTTGTGTTTCTATCTCTTCTCCCAGGATGCCCTTGTTTATTTTAACTTGAAAGCATTTGGGGATACGGAATAAAGAATGACATGATTTGCTTCAAGATCTTTTACTATGCAGGACAGTCTGGTGCCCACAATGTGATAGGAAAAGCTCTGACCACACTAGTTTGATGTGTTTCCTATCTCAGGGTTGCAGATTAATTTGAATTTGTTGTGGCTCAGACCCCCCTGCCACCCATAAACAGACTTCTACGATGGAGATTATTGTGTGGGAATTTTATTAGGGAGTGCTTTCAGGATCAATACTTATGTGGGAATGGAAGCCAACAGGTTAGAAAGTGAGAAGTTGAGCAACAGTGCAGGTCAGGTACAATAAGACTTCAGTCAGTCCCTTGGGAGTTCTGAAGCTAATTGGAATATCTTTCATTGATCAGTCACTGGATTCAGGCTGCCTGGGAAATGGGACCTGGTCTCCGGAGCGGTGGCTGTTTTCAGCAGAAGGCAATTTCTAAGGGAGGTCTGACAGTTAAGAACATGCCGGCATCTGGAGGAGTAAGTTCTCCAGTCTTGAAAAAGACATTTGGGCAGCTTAGTGCATCATCCCCTCAATGATTTTAGCTGAAAATCAAAATACCAAATTTGGGAAAGGCAATATTTCTTGCCTGCCTAAAAATTAAAGGCAATCACAAGATAAATACCAAGTGAACTAATAGGATGATGATAAGCCTAAGATGTATTAACAAAATGCAATATATAAGTCAATTGGCAAGAATGTCCAGATTGCAGGCTTCTTTTGGCGATTTACAACAGCATCCAAATCTTAAATTACAAATCTATGTATAGAACACTTGCAAATGCCTGTGAGGCAATGAATAAGAATTGTGTAGGGTAATGACTTCGTGTGGGACATTTAGTTTAAAAGGTTTGCTTTCATGAAATCTTTAGCTGTATAAGATTTCTTTCCACCGTTTTTTTGTAAACACACAATTTATCTGGAACTTCAAACAATATTGAAGATATGCAATAATGGGATTTTAATTCAGTGACATAAGTTTGGGGCAACTATGGCATGTGGTCTTTGGAAAATCCCCTCTTCCCATTTAGACCATTGTTCCAAAACAATCCTTCCCACCTCGGTATGTAGTTTAGCAGTAAACTCTGAGGACTCCTTTTTATATAGGAAAATAGAGCAGTACATTTTAGAAGATCTATTCAGTAATTCAGTCTAAATATCTCCACTAAATTTAAAGTACATTTTTGTCAGAAAAATTAAGACAAGCATCTTTCAAATGATAGTGGTCTAACATGATAAAGCTTTTATTTCTCCCTTGCATAGTTGAACGTGGATTACATGGCTCTCTTCTGTCTTGAAGCAATGATCTCTGGAACATGTGGCCACAGGCAGGGAGGAGAGGGGTAGGGAAAGTAGAATTAACATACATCACTACTGCTCATGGACCATTGGCCAGGGCTAGGCAACTGCAAGAAAGGATAGGAAATGTAGGAGAATACATAGGATATTTGGTGAACACTAATTTCAGAAATTTAATTTGGAATAATTTAAGAATAGGTATTTTATTCGGCTACCTATTCTCCCAAAAAGGAACTAGTTTACTTTCCATGATATAGAACGAATTAACTTGTTGCAGACAGAAATCAACATTTAGATGCATGCAATTTGAGTTAGAAGGGCTGTAGCACCCAGATGAGTGGTTTTCACATGGTCTCTGGTGCTGTTGTCCCAGGGTGCTTGGGAGTAATGTTGACTGGACAAGGAGAAGGGACAGAGGGCAGATTCTAGGCATCTGGGTTCTACACTGCTGTGTCATTCCCAGCTCTCTGCCTTTACCTGTTTTATATTTTGTGATTTGGGTGAAAAAATGAGTTCTGCAGCAAAAGAAAATATCTGAAAACTAATACATTCCAACACCCTCCTTTAAAGCTGTGCAGGTTTATTCATCCATTTAACCAATATTTTTGAGCACCTGCTATGCAGCAAGCCCTGATTTAGGCTGTAGGGACAGAATCCTTGTCCTCCTAAAGCCTATACTCTGGTGTGTCCTAGAGAGTTCTAGTCATTTCTCAGCATGGAAATAAGATCTCAGACCTGTTTTCCTAGCTCTCAGTCCTGCCCGAAATGACAATAAGATTGTTAATTGAGAATATGCTGAAAACATCTAGAAAATCCTGGCATGGAAATGATTAGGGAGTATCTAGAAGAACAGCCGTTGTCTAGAAAAAGGACACAACCCTTTTAAAAGTTATTTTAGGTCCAAAATATGGGTATTATTTGGACCTTCCTTCTTTCTCACTTCTGACATCTAATTGGCCAGCAAATTCTCCTCTAATGTACAGTATGTTTCCTTTACACAAAGTATTATCATCAAGTAACATTACACTTACAGCAAAAAGTGCTTATATGCACACTCCTTGTTTATTCTTATTCTGACTCTATGCAGTTAGTACAATTATTTCTGCTGTCCCTACTTTACAGAAAAGAAAATAGAGAAAAATATAATTTAGGTCAAGGTTACACAGCACAAGTAGTAAATGTTGCATGGAACTGGGAAACAATTAATATCACAGCCAGGTAATAAAATACAGGTAATGAATGAGAGATTCTGTAATGTAAACTGTTACTACCAGTAATAGTAATTACTATGCGAGGCAGAGAGGGAGTACTTGAGTGTGTGGATTTCAGAATCAAAGAGGCCTGAGTTTGAATCCAGAGCTCCACCACTAATTATGTGATTGTGATTAAGTTTAATCCACTCAGTTGTCTTATCTGTGAAACAAGCATGAGTGGGACGAGCAAATGAGATAACAAGGGTAATACAATACACTTGGCACAACTCCTCATATGTAGACAGCATTTACAACTTTTGGCCATAATGATTATTTTCTAATATTATGAATTTAAATAGTAATATGCACCCAGTATTCACATATCTTTGAGTGTAAAGACAGGTGCATCTACACTGTGTGAGCACTGTTCCAGCTCGAAAGTACAGTACTTGCTGTTTTGGTGCTATATAAAGGAATTTTGAATCACAAATGGAGCTTTGGTTCTTACATTGTGCTAAGCCAGAATACTGTTATTCATTGTAGTGATTTTAGCACAATGCAGTTACCTAAGCTTTGGGAACACACAGAAGTTGGGAGCTTTCTGTTGAACTAGGGTAATAAACCTTATTTTAGCAGCACTTTGGAATAGATTTACCCTGCATTATAACTTACAGATTTAATTCTTCACATTTGTTGTCTTACTAAGGAAACATTTTGGCTCACCTCTCTAGTTTATAATCTCAGATGAATGCATGGGGATTTACATACATAATTCATATGGTCTGTCTTCAATGGAAAAGAATACCCTGTCTTAGGTTTGTAGCATGGAGGAATATCTCCAACTGGGAATATTCGAACTCTTGGTACAGCAATGCCTTTTTAAAAAAATTAATGTATTTTCACCTTTAAATAATAGCATTTCTGAGTAAATATTTAAAATAAACGCTATATAAAATGTAAAAAAAGCTCTTCAAAAGTATTGTTTAAATGTACTTAGTAAGTCTAATGTGGACTTATAGTGGGGAACACTTGACATAATACTGGTAAGTTCATACAAAATTAGGAGTGGTGAGGTTAATTTTCCAATATTTTAAAAAGACATATACATCACAGCTCTACACCTTTGCTGAGATCAAAGATATAATAAAAATACTCAAAAATTATCAAAGGTATAATAAAAACATCTAATCATCACTACCAAGTTCTAGCTCACAGCATGTACACATACTTCTGTAATACCATATATATGTCAAACTGCCTGCTTTTAACTCATGAGAAAATCAAGAGCACATATTAAAGACTTGTGTTTTGTTGGTGAAACTCTGGTAATTTGGGTATACTTTCCATAGAAGTTAATGAAAATTTCCTAAAACATAAAATTCCTTCCAGAATTTTTTTATACTTAAGCTGGCAGTGACTTATAAGAGTTAGTGTAACTGTGAGATTTACTCTTTATTTTCCTTCAAATTTGAAAGTAAGAGGCTGACATATTTGCCTTTATCATAGTAGGCATTGCTGAATCTTTACACCACGTGGTTAGTAAGAGGATTTGGTGATGTGAAAGGTGTGCAGTGTGTTCCCATTTACCTTTTTGAACTCTTGGTTCAAGTGGCACTAATGTCCCCCCCTTCCCCCACCCAAGAGAGGGGACTCTGGCTTTTTTTAAATTTATTTTTATTTCAGGCTATTATGAGGGTACAAACATTTTGGTTATATTTTATGTCTTTGCCTCACCCAAGCGAGGATTAGAGGCATGCCCTTCCTCTCTACAATGCTCACCGCGTCCATTAGTTGTGAGTCTATCCGCCAAACCCCCTAATCCCTGGAGAATATTACTACCACTTGAGCACCATAGTGTTGATCAGTCAGTACCAATTTGATGGTGAGCACATGTGGAGCCCATCCTTCCGATCTTGTGTCACCTCACTTCGGATAATGGGCTCAAGCTCTATCCAGGAAAATATAAGAGGCGCTAGCTCACTGTCGTTTCTTATAATTGAGTAATGTACCATTGTATACATATACCAAATTTTGATAATCCACTCATGAATTGACGGGCACTTGGGTTGTTCCCACATCCTTGCAATAGTGAATTGTGCTGCCATAAACATTCGGGTGCAGATGTCTTTATTATAGAATGTCTTTTGCTCTTTTGGGTTAGTACTTGGATGGGAG